>WBMW01002239.1:1003754-1134015 GCA_013396635.1 Penelope pileata
AAAAAAAAAAAAAAAAAAAAAAAAAAAACTTAACCAGCACTTTACCAGTAAATTAATTGTGCAAATAATTTATGTGTGTATTTGCAACTTCATCACAGTAAGAAGTCAATCAGTGTTTCACGGTGAGGAGGAAGGTGGTCACAGGTACATAGAATTATTGTCATGTTGTGTGCTATGGTTATCATGCCGCCTCAGTATGGCTTTTAGGTAGCTTTTGTCGTGCACTCTGACTACTATGTTTGCACTTCCTATGTGTGTGAATTGGTGGATCTGATTAACAGAGGCAGGATTTTTTAATCAAGACATAGACTGTTTGAGAATCTACCAAATTGGCTCAGTTTTCCTTTCTTCTATTTTCTTGGCTGCTAAGGAAAAAACATAAAAATGCAAGAATATGATGTAACGATATATTTAGATCAAATCTTAACTGATTCAATTTCAGAAGCACAGTACATGCCATCATCCGTTCCTTGAATTGTTCTCTACATGGGAAAACTTTTATGACATCCATCCACACCCAGCCAATTTCACTTCACCTTTTACAGATTGGTCAGAAGATACAGTAAAAAAAAGAATCACATCCTCCTACTAAATTAGGTGGTTGAAGCCCCAGTCTTTTTCTCTTAGCTTCCCTGCAGGTCTTCCACTAAGACTGATATACTGGTGAAACACACCTTGAAAAAGATCCAACAGTCTAGAACTTTGATTAAAAAAAAAAAAAAGATGTGAAAATTGCAGTCTACTCACTACCCAACTGAATTCCTTGTATATAGAAATAAATAGCTCTCCCCATTTATATCACTGCTGTGTAGGCTGATGTGATCATTAAGGAAAATTCTTTTCAGCTCTGGAAAGAAGCAACAGCTGCAGTACTCACAGAAGATAAAAACGTAGTCCAGGTCTCGTGTCCAAAGCTAGGCAGATGGGAGCTGCCACTGATCAGAGAGAACAAGAAAAGAAATAGAATATAAATACCATGTCCTGCATCAGGCTTCAAAGAAAAGTTTTCTCCCCACAATGGCTTACCTCCTTACTTGCTCCCAGCCTCAGCAGCCAGCACCATTCCCATTGTGTGATCACTCCAGTCTACCCCAGCTCCAAAATGCATTGATGAAAGGAAATGAAGCTCTAAAGAGACATATCTAATGCCTTTAGTGAGAGACAAAATGTCTGTAGTATGTAGGTAGTATGTTTTAGGGCCTTTAAGATACATAGACATTTTACGTTTTCAAAAAAAAAAAAATCAAGAAAATCAAGCAGTGAAATATATCAATAGATTCAACATACAAACATGTGAGAGCAAAGAAAAGGTTCCTTCTACTGGTAAATATTTTTTCTGGTAACAGAAATGTCACTCAAAAGACCATAAACCAGGATGCAATGGTAAGATACGTCTTTGGTAAGAAATGTATATTTGTCTGATATTGTCATTTTATCTCTACAGAGCAGATTAACAGAATATGTTTCTATTTTGTTCCATGTATTAGAACCACATACATTGGTCTTGAATATCTCCTCAGGAAGAACAATGATATTTGAACCATATAAGACAAATTGTTTTGCACAGTATTTTATGTCCATTTGGTGTTTTGGGAATCATCAATTGCTTGTTTCCTTGTTCAGTGTGATCATGTACTGTTCAAGTGCGACCTAGACTAGTTCAGTAATGGATGTTTGTAGTCTATGTCTTTGTCCATATGCTTGCCTGTTTAGAACAATATCACAGATGCAAATAACAAAACCTGATTTTTCCTGATGCATGCAGATCCTCCAAAGTTTGATAGGATATGGCCGAATATTTCTTCTCTTGAGGTTTCTAAACCAAATCAAGGTAGGATGCTGTAAAATTCCTAGTGATGTAAAATTACCAAATTGTATTTTAAAGAGTCCCAACATGGCAGCAAAAGTAGTAACAATGGTAATCCAACTCATTACTTTTTAGCACTAAGTAGTGCTATTCTGTGAGAAAATATCTTATAGATTAACCATAAAACAAACCTTACCTGAATAGGGTATCTTCCAACACTGAGATCATACACAATATGACTGCATAAAGACTGGAAAAGCAGACACACGGATTATAAGTACTGATAAACATTAAATTGTACAGAAGTCATGTTGTATGACTTGTATAAACAGCACAGTCTGTATTATGATAAGTTTTCAGAATTTTGCATAAGAAAGATTGTCATTGTCTACATCAAACCCATTTATTAATGTCTTGTTTCCACTTTCAGTTCTCAAGTGAGCTGGGAATTCTCAGCTTGCATGCCATTCACAACGTAAGCATGGTCTCTGCAGAACAGGCTGTTATCTGCAATTCAAGTGCCACAAAAAATTACTCACAGACTTTGGCACAATGATTAGCACTGGAAGTGACAGAAAGACATTTTAAGATGGGTAATAAAGTAATGTTCTTTGTTATTCGAAGTTTTATTCAGCTATACTACACATTTCATAATGATTGTTCAATGTAAAAACATAACGTCCTTTTGTTTTCCCTATCTACTGCCCCAATAACCATTCACTCCCAAGAAATCTCTGCAGAAATTTGGCCTGTGACTTGCTCTGCCAGTTCAGAGGATGTCTTTTAGGCCTATAGCATATATCGATGGAGAAAGAGATTAATTAAAAGGCAATATAGAAAATAGTTACTTAAACTAAACAAAATGTATTAGGAATCTGTTGGGAAATTATCTTAGAAGGGATGCAGTTATATCCGTTGATCACAATGGCCAAACTGGGATGTGCACATATATGTATAAAAAATAATGAGTTGTATGTGCAAGTTTCTACATGCTCCCCCCCTGCAAAATAAAAAATCTCAGTTGATGTGTGCTTCTCTTTAAGGATTAGCAATGCAGGTTAGTTTGTATTATTCACACATATTTTGAATTAAATATCCCTGATGAAATGATACTCAGTATTCTAATTTCACTTAGCCCATGTTACATTTTCCACGTTTTTGCATGTGTTCCTTAATCGAGCATAAAAACAGAGGTTGATGTCTACTCCTCTGCTCTCTCTAAGAATTAGCTTACCTTATTCACACAAATTTAAAATCAAAATATTCCCAATGAAATGACACTGAATTTCCAGCTGGAAATCACTGGATTTCATAGCTTAATCAATTATACTGCTTTTAATCTAAGACTTAAATTTGTTGCACAATACATCTTGAACAGCACAAGATTGCTCATTATTTCTTCCTCGGTAAATGAGAGCCAGCTTTAGTAAATTTATTTTTGACATTTTGTTATGCAGCACAAAACACAAAAACTTTAAGGCATTTCTATTCAGATTATGTTTGCAGTACATTGTTACAATGTTACATATTTATTGTAGATTAAATATTTATCAGCTATGGTGTATTATGAGAATTTTGGTAATTATGAGAATAATTACCAAAATCTGCCTATATCCAATATTATTTTATTGTGTTTTCTTTGTTTATGCTATTAAGGCCAGAGAAAATTTGCAGGTCAATTTCATGCAACCTTTTGCAGAACACGCTGGTTACCTTATAGTCATTGGTCATGAACTGGGAGAAATTATCATATAACCACTAATACAAAATTGCCAGTGTACAGATGCAAATTACTTTCTCTTTATCATGGATATTGCAGCTCAAATGACTCAATAGTTAGTAGTCTATAATACATTTTCACTAAGTTCCACACTTTCCTTAAAAACAGTAGCCATTGTTAAGGTTAATTTAACATGGTAAAAGTTAATTTAAGAAACAAAATAAATAAATTTATTTTAATCTTTTGATTTATTCCTATATGAAACCTTTTCTAATTTACTGTTCATTTTATTACCTATCCAGTTGCTCCCAAATTAGCTATGACAACTGTTTCTTCTGTTCAAGTTGCAAACCACAAGAGAGGTAGGAATTCTTGGATTCATACAGTGATTTCATGGTGCTGTGTGTTGTGAAAACATTGCACTGTATGAATCTGGAATATCTGTGAAGTGAACACATCAGCTTTACTGGTGAGGCATCTTCATTGACAACAGAAGTTGTCAATTAGTTCGTCAATTGTCATTAAGTAACATAAACGTAAGCCATACACAGAAGAAATAAATATGATTCTTACACAGTCGCTGCTGGCATATAAGGTGACATGCCGCTTGTTTTTAAATGAATTAAATATAAGAATATGACCATTCAGACTGTTGCCTAGAAAGCAAATGTTTGCCCGGGATTTGTTTTCCTCACTCATCTGCTTAAATTATAAAAAAGGAAACAAAGATTAGTTGAGGGCAAACAATACATAAAAAGTCAATTGTCCATACCATCAAGTATCTGTAAATGCCTTGGAGTGTAATATGTAGTTATGTCTTTTAATGCATTGTAAGTGTGCCTTACATCTTCATTTTATTGTAATAGTGCACAAATTGAAAGTATAGGCATTACATTTTGAACTGATGTTTCAGTGTTTTATCAAAATAATGGAATTATATGGGCATAAGGAAGGATGCCAATATTCTCTCAGTGATGTACAGGCAACTTATTTCACTTGCGTACTTATTATGTCTGAACTCTGAGATCTTCTCATTGCTTTTCCCCATCTATTTATCTATAAAGAGTACGTATAAACATGTTTTGTTTTTCTGTAGCTATCTGTGAACATCTCCCTATTTATGAAACACATTACTACGGGCTAAGGATATCAACAAATGTTTGAACTTAGTTTGACCCATTTGGTGAGATCATGATAACTGTTTGTTATGAAGCAGATCATTTCTAAAGTTACAAGAAAATCTCCTTTGTTTGTCTTTTGTTAAGAGTATAGAGGAGGAAAACAGAGTTACTGGACAATGAAGGAAAAAAAGATTTTAGTGATTTCTCAACGTACTTTTGTTGAAATACTTTTTGTGATTTTAATTAGAACGTGACACTAATTGCTGTCTCATGCATTACCAGTTTTAGTTTTAAAACTGTGCTTTCCTTCCATGTGTGTTTACCATTGTTTCATGTGACGACGTTTCATGTTTTACTGGCCCCAGCTGAAGCTTGAGCTGAACCTAGTCCTGACCCATAGCGTAACTGTAGATCATTTCAAAGATGTAAGCGTGTAGCCTTGTAATGACGGGGGAGGGGGAAGCATTCAATTTATAGAAAGACATGATCAACCTCTTCATGAGCTTCCTTCAACAGGTAATTTTATCATGCTTTATACAAGAGGATCAGTGTTGTCGCAATAGAATCATTGCATTGGAAATCATCTTTAAAGGCTCATACAGTCAATTATTCTGTGAGTTGAAAAGGAATTTGACAAGTCCTGAATCATCCAAAGATAATTATCAAATCTAACATGGCTCTCTCTTCTCCCTTTTTCCTTCATATTGAACACACCTAGCTAGCTTTACCTCTCCTTTGGGGTTTTATTTTCCAAACCATTTACTCCTTATTATTTCCCAGCTTCAAACTACCTCTAGTTTGTCTGTGTCTTTTCTGACATATGGTTCTTGGAACTGAAAGCAGCATTTTCTAGTACTGTAAGCTCATGTCATTTCAATATTGTTAAAGCATTTGCGGCCTGATTTTGGTACTTTTCCTCCACCTCCTTAAACGATTGCATGGCTTTGCTAATTCATCAAAGTCATCGGGCTGCTAGCTAGAGATACGTGCCTAAAAACCTTAAGTCGTCCTTCTGAAACTTTTAATAAAACCTGAGCACTTTCTGGTCTTTGTGCACCGGTTGAGGTGAATCACATGATAAGCTAGAAAGGCCATACAGCATTGACAGCTATTAGATAACCAGCTGACCAGTGGCAAAAATACCTCCCTTCCTTTTTGATCATATGCAAACCTTTTAAAAAGCTTTTTTTTTTTTTTTTTAAATAAGCCAAGAGAGATGCATAAACAATTCAGTGATCAGGCCAATAGCAATAGGCAAAATAAGTTCATACTATTGCATTAGGAAAATGGAAGAAAAGCAAAAAATTAGGAAAAATAAGTTACAATAATAAAAAGACTAGTTGCTTGCCATGTCTTTTTCTTTCTTCCTTTGTGCCGTCGCTCATCTAATCAGATGTTAGGCTGTGTGAATTAAGTGGAATTTTTTTTGTATGCCATCTGGCATTTAACAGTGTCAAGACCAACAATCTTAGAGCTTTTCAGCACAGTTATTACAAAAAAGTAGGGCCCACAAGAATCGGAACAACCTGAGTTGGAAGGGACTCACAAGGATCAAGTCCAGCTCCTGGCTGTACGTAGGGTAACCTAAAACTTTAACCATACATCTTAGAAAATTTTCAAAAGATTTCTTGAACATCAGCAGGCTTGGGGCCACGACCACTTTCCAGGGGAGATTGTTCCAGTGCTTAATCCCCTCTCAATGAAAAGCTTTTTCTTAATATCCAGTCTGAACTTACTTTGCTGCTGCATGAACTGTTCTCTTGCATTCTATCACTAGTCATCAGAGAGAAGAGATCACCACCCCTCTCTCTGCTGCCTCTCATGAGGAAGTCATAGACAGCAATGAGATCAAGAATTGGTCTCATTTACCCTCAAAATTCATGAGCCACATCTGAACTTGTGTGGTCCTTCAGAATCTGTTTAAGAATGTATACGTACTTCAAACTGGGCTTTTGATAATTATTAGGTGTTTCTTCAGTCAAGATCATAACTTGGAGCAATCTCTGTTACAGCAGTGAATTATTTTATGGGCACTTTTTTTTCTTGTGCTTTTGTAATAGTCAATTACGTTGTATTATTGAAGGTGATATCACAATTTCAGAGCAGAAGTACTGTAGTCATTCATTCACAGAATATTCTCTCTGCTATTTTAAACACACAAAAGAAGGTGGCATAGTCTGATTTACTATCACTTATAATCTGCATATTTTTGTAACATAAAAATGTAGTATTATTTTGCTGCCTGTTACTGTTTCAAAAAGCAATGTAAATTCTTTCCTCTGAATTTATCTGCAGTGTGATTTATGTTTAGCCACAAGACTGACAAACATGCCAGCACAGTATCTTCTCACCAAAACAAGTTGTGTCATGGGGACAGAAGACAGGTCCTTTGTCAAAGCAGAAATTACAGAATTGCTTGTGGGATTCGGAAGGATCGGATTGCATATGTCCAACCAATCTTTCTTACTTCAATACAACACACAAAAACTTACCATTGTAACAATCTTCACTGTGATCCTGTTTGACAGCGCTAGCTTCCACTTTTAGATCTGTTGCCTCTACCCCATACAGGCAGTTTTCACTTAGTGGTTGGCTGAGATGGTGAATCCCACTGACCAGCTGCAAAAGAGAAACATTAACGCTTTTTTCCTCCCCATCCTATTATGTCAAGCAGTAGTATATTGAAATAGGTACATCAAGTCTTTTACTGTATTCCAGCAGTTATAGGTATCAAAATTATCAGGCTGACATGAACTGTGAACGTTACTTTTAGCAATGTCACATCAAAGAAAATGAGAATGTGGATATCTTAACTGCATATGTATATGTAAATTGAAATAATATTTCCTGGCAGCAGAAAGGCAGCTCTAGAGATGGATATATATGTTATGCTAAGTGCTGTAGGTAAAAGAAAAAATGCAATCTATTTACAGGATGCTAGATCAGACAATGGCAAAAGAAGTATATACATATTGTGTGCGTAACATACTCATGAACATGTACTGCTATAGCTATTTCTTTATAAAAACATAAACAGGCACACGCATTGTGTTTGACGCACTACACCAATAACCTGCGGGCTCATAACGTGCCCCAGCACAATCAGCAGTGTACCTTACAAAAGGCACAGGGACCTGGCCCCTGTCATGTATTTCCAAAATCAGCATATTACACCCTCTGCTTCAGCTTTGTCTAATTATAGTCCAAATTAACTTTAAGCCCTCAAAGCCCTTCCAAGTCACTGCATTCAGTATCCCATTACTGCAAGGAAACATATCATAATCTCTTTTACCAGTTTAATAAACTATATCTCTAAAGCATCAGTGGTGTTACTACAAATTGGAAGGGTGTTTGAGAACCTCAGTGCCCTAATGGCTAGATACCATCTCCTAGTTTACAGTTGAAATGTCTCAATGGCCAGCTAACACCCATTTGTTCTTGTGCCAGTGTTGTTCATTAGCACAGATACTCATTCAGGATGACAGTAGGCTTTCTTCTTGATCTATTTATAGCCCAGTGATATCCCAGTTTCAATTTCCTAGACTAAACAAGCCAAATTATCATAGTCTTCACTTTTTAAATAGGATCTCTACTTCTCTGATCACCCTAATAACCTTTCCTGCATTCATTCTGAGCTCAGACACAGATTTGAGCAATCAGGCCTACACACAGCATAGCTGTGCCCTGTATAATGATATTGATACTTTCCTAATTTCTACTTTTCTGCATAAATCCACATGTTGCTTGTGATTAAATACTAAGAAGCAGTAGCATTCTATGCTTAACAAGGGTTTGTTTTTTTCAAAAGAGGCTTTCATGCCAGCTGCAGTTCAGATGATTGCAATAAGCATGCTTTCTATTCAATACACACTTCGGATATTTCAGGATCTTTTCTGGCCCAATTGTTTTTCATCTCAGAATTCAAAAATGGGTTAATACTTACTTCAGAAGTGTACCAGAAATGGCTCTTAAGTAATACTTTTCTTCCTTCTTTTTTCTCTGTTTCAATTACTTTAGGAGGTGCTGGCCAAAACTGTCAAACTTGAGATTTGGTCTTGAAGTAGAACAGTCTAATTCCCAAGGTGCCTATCCAGTTACTGTACCCTGAGCTGAGTTCAGTAGTAGATTTGAATACTCACCACTTATGTGAGAACAAGAGCTTTTTTATTTAGCATTGTGGACTTCAGCATGCTGAATTTTGACAATTTTGTCCTCTGTATTCAGTATTTTTAATATACGAATTTCCCATGTCTTGGTTTATACTCATCTCAAATACGCAAAAGAGATGTGCACTTCTATCAGCAGAAACTGAGCCTCCTGTACTCCTGAAAGGTTTACAACTGCAAATGCTTCAGTTCCATCAGGTCTGCCAACAGCAACCAGCCTTCGACGTCATGCCATGGTCGGTCACGCTAACCTGCCTGAAACAAACCTCACTTCCATTGCAGATTAACATCTGCTGTTGTCCATGTTACATTGATTAACATGTATGTGCCATTCATTCATAGTTCTTCTCATAGTTCATTTTTACTAAGCATGTAATGTGCTATTACTCTGCTGCTGTATACATTTTGTATACATTTCTGTTCTTCCTTGAAAGACTGCGAATGCTTCGGGCACTCCAACCGGTGCAGTTACATCGAGCTGCTCAATACGGTCATTTGCGTGAGCTGTAAGCACAACACTAGAGGTCAGCACTGTGAGTTATGCAGGCTGGGCTACTTCAGAAATGCTTCTGCAGAGCTGGACGATGAAAATGTGTGCATAGGTCAGTCCGGGGATAACTGTGGCTTTTCTTCTGTGCCTTTTCAGCTACTGGCAGCTGCTAGGGACCACTGCTGCTTACCTGCCAGTTGAGCCAGAAT
Source organism: Penelope pileata (assembly GCA_013396635.1). NCBI lineage: Eukaryota > Metazoa > Chordata > Aves > Galliformes > Cracidae > Penelope > Penelope pileata. The sequence goes on from WBMW01002239.1 coordinate 1,013,268, forward strand.
GAGCTTTTTCAATGGATAAGAACATCTGTGTAGACTTTCCATCTCATTGCCTTAGTTGCCATTGTAGCCCCAAGGAAATATTTTGAATGTGTACATGATGAGCCCCTCTGGCTAAGAGCCCTGGGAAGACTCTCCCAGGAAGCCCTGAGAAGCTAACTGTGCAGGCCTGCACACACATAAAAACTGAAGCTTTGGGGTCATAAATCCCTGTTCTCAATCTAGCCTTTTGGAGTTAGTACACTCTTGAAAACTCACCTGAAGACCTACAAAAATTGCGAGGTGCACGACTAGAAGATGGGGATTGGTGTTTATTAACCCCTTTTATTCATTTAAATTTTAAAAAGAACACATAGCAGCAAATTCTTCTCCCAGGCACAGGGCAGTAAATGCAGTGTTAACACCTCTCTCCTTAGAGAAGGAGCTGAAACTATGCCTGTGTGATTAGGAGTAGAATTTGTCAGATCAATTTGATGTGATGTCAATTTAGACATAGGACTCCTAGATGAAAGCAGTGCTTTAAACTTAGCATCTGATATAAATATCCAAAATGCAAAATTAAAGAAAAAGGCAGAATGTAATAACAAATAGCACAGTACACAAAAAGTCACACCAGAAGAATATGCATTGTTCTCTTTTCACCACAGACAGTACATAGAAAATGATAAGACGCTTGGTGAAGACTGAGGTGAGTCAGCAGAAGATGACTTCATACAACAGCCAGTGGTTAACACGTAGCCACAAAGGCTCTATTCAAATAGCGGATGGACAATTTCATTATATAATGGTGCTTATAGATGTAAGCATCAGAAGAACATTTTTTGAATTTCTATTGTCATTTATTTTTTCTTTCAATTTTCCAAGAAGGAAAAGATTTTAAGATTTTCATATCAAAATAAGCTATGGGTGAATTAGTTATATTTTTATATTCATTATAGTCCATTCCTGAGATTCAATCTAACATTATTTAGGTTGCTATCGTTTGTTTCAGTCTACAGCTTGTCAGATTTACATTTTATTTTCTGATAAACACACAGATTCATCCACACACTGCATTTCACATGTCCTTCTTTTAACTGTGCTTGGCAACACACTGAGAAAATGCATGATCTCCTTTGACATTAATTAGTCTGAGCTAATATCAACTTTAGTAGGCAGGTCATGATTTCATATATGACTGTGCTGAGGATGTTAACTCAATCAAATGTTCTCAGGAAAAACCACTGTCCCTCATATTTGCTTGATGTAGGTGAGGGACAGCATTGGTGTGACATCAGGGCTATATAATTTCAGCTGTCTAACTAGGCCCACTAAGTTACTAAATTAATCTATTTGGGACTTTTCATCAGCTCATGCAGTAAATTGTTTTCCCCATGTACACTGAAATGCTAAGACAGCATCTGTAGCAGTGTCACTAAGATGAGGAAGCTAATAAACCAGGAGAAAAAAGAATTAAGCAGATTTTTAATTAATTTGCAAGTGATATATTTAGAACATCTTAGTAAAACTACTGTGCACTTCAGAGTCACCCAGACACTAAGGAAATAGAATAAACTTTCATTTAACAAGTCTTAAAAAAAAAAAAGTACAATATGGAATATGGCCCATTTACAGATTTTTCTATCTTAATGCAAGCAAAATTCTCATGAGTTCCCATGAGAACTGTACCATTTGAGATGACTATAGGATCAACCTCATTTTGCTACATATCGGTAATTTGTTTGAATAAATAATATTCTTCTAGGACTAGGACAGTTTTGAGAATCATAGTCATCATACTGCATACAAAATCCTTGTTTCACTGCTGATTCACCAACTTAACACTCTCATACTACTTCTGGTTTAAAACCAGTGAAGTACAGTATATACCTAAGAACTTTCTAGGGAGAACAAAAGTAGTGCTTTAAGTACTTACCTGAACTGGGGCTGCTAAGATTTAATCCTGCAAAGCATGGCATATTTTCGACTCAGAGAGCAGATGGATTCACCATCCTGCTGCATTAAACACATAGAGTCTTGCTCTATTGGAAATGCTCATTTCTCTTCTAAGAGCAGTGTTTCGGATTTTAGGTATAAGCGGAACATTACGTTAACATAAAATTTAAATAAGCAGAATTCCAGTAACACGTGCAAGTCTTATTCCCATGGAAAGTCTTATTTTTCCAGTTTAATTCTTTTCTCTTCAGCCACATATTTAGAAAATTCGAAAATGGTTGGATAATCTAGTTTAATGGCAGCTAACAGGGGTTTGGCTCTGATTTATCAAAACTACTTAGATAGTTTCAATAAATACATATGGTAAGTACGTGGATAACGTGAATCTTAGTTGGTGCTAACTAAGCAATGAAAATGTTTCATTTTTAAAACTGAGAAAGTTACAAAGGATTTAAATATTGAGAGGGTTTGGTTTTCCATTTTGTTGCTTTGGTTTTTTTATACCAGTGAAGTGAATGCAACACACTATATAGTGGGCTTAAACCTAATTTAATTATGCCCTTAATTTCTTTAGAAGTTAAATAAATTTTATTTCCTAAAATTAAATATCAAATATTTGTGGATGTCAATTGACTGCAAAATTACGTCCAGTGGGCAACTGCAATTTCTAAATAAATCTCTAAATAAATCAAGGCATTTTCAAGTCAAAAATCATTCACTGGACATGCTTCCAGTGAAAAAGAATTTAACAGAACTTTTTTATTTTTACAAGCTCTTGATGAAGTTCTAATAACACTATTTTGGTGAATACATACACTGGTAAGCATGAATGATATCGAAACTACCAAGTAGACCCAGAGTAATACATCATTTATTTTGCCTTATGACATAAATACTGAAATGGTGATTATTCTCTCACCTACAAGATCCAACCTTGCAGTCACTTAGGCTTAAGCTCCAGCTAATATCTGTGAGAACTTTATACAATGGTATATACTTAAAGGGTTGTCCTGTAGCCATTGTCACAACCTAGACTCATAGCAGTAAGCCTGCAAGCTTCAGCTCATTTTCCCAACTTTTTTTTTTTTTTAAACTTATTGGCAGTATTACATTAATATAGTGCATCTTAATGAAAAGATGACTACTGCTGTTAGCTTCCCATCCTTTATAGTCACCAAATTGATGTCAGAAGGAAAATTCCTACCTAGTTGGGTCAGCAGAGGCTAGTTTTTCCCTGCTCTGGAACCCAGTGCATGTTCTTCTTTCTAGGATGATCTGGAAGTGTTATTTAATGCCCTGTTGTTGCAAGAGCATGGCGATACTCACTGTCTCCCTTTGGCACACTGGAATTGTAGCTTTTGAACTTTTTAATGTCTTAGATACTTGGCAGGTGTTGGAAAGTGTTGTACAGCCTGTCCTAGTGTGTTGGACAATGAGCTTGGATGGTCTGTTGACCTTTCTAGGTGATATGCCCGTAGCATCAACTGTGTATTGGGAAAGACAGAGGCTAGATTCAGTTACTAAAGGTTACCAGGTCTGCGCTGTGTTCTGGTTTGATCTACCACTTTTACATAAATGGCTTGACTTAAAGTTTTGTTTCTGGTACAGTACAGTATGGGCCTGGTACATCTAACGTATTGATATGATAGCTCAACAGGAAAGCTTTCACTGACTCAGAGTCAGGTTCTTGTTTTGTGGCCAACATAACATTATATATCTATAGCATTCAATACCATAGGCCGTACATATCTTTCATAAACACTTTTCTAAACCACCATAGGTCTATTATGTCCAACTAAGATCATTTTAATGTATGAGAATTGGGCCCTCTGTTTCTAATGTAATTTCAAGCCTTTTGTCCTTCAAGATTTTCTGTAAACGCTCTAAACAAATATGACTTATTGTATTTAATATGTACCTCCGTTCAATGCCTATTTACATAAGCATTTCATACATCTGATTAACATCAGAATTGCCAGATTTTCAAGTGACGTTCACCATGGTATAATCATTCTCAGTCCTGCACAGTATTTTTGGCGTGTCAGTATTCAACTTCATTAATGAATGTTGCCAGCTAATTGATTCTATTATTATTGTGGAACTCTGATTGCCAAAGGTAACTACTCTCTTCCCCAGCATGCCAAATGTTCAAAGTGTCATCTGTAATTTATGGCTAATAAACACTGATACAACAGATGACAAATGTCTTCCTAGCATTGCTTTTTCCTGTTACAGATTTTGTACTGTATTTTTTAATATTTTACTTCCTGGTTCAACTACTTTTTGTCATTTTCAATATCACTGCATTTTAACCTAATACTAGGGAACAACTGCCAAAGGTAGTCAAAGCAGCACTGATTCACAGGCACACAAAGCCAGATTCCCAGCAGGCTGCCTAGATTCAAGAATCAATTTGTATGTCTTTTGCCTTCAACAGCAGCAGAGAGCAGACGCTGCCAAAATCCAAGTGTGTCTGTGATCTCAGTTGACGGTGGAGTTACTCTGGGTCTACATGGGTCTACACACAAATAAGATATGGCCGCCTGAAGAAAAAATGAAGAATGAAAATGCCAAAAAATGAGCTCTGCTAGCTAATGTCTTATCTTTATTAGCTAGCTGAAAGCTGAACACTAATATTCTAATCACATTAAAGAAAAGGTCTGTGATTGAAGAAGAAAGCATTCCCCTACAGTAACTGTTGTGGGAGGAAACAGGTTGCCCTAGCCATTCTTTAACTAGGTCAACACACGTGTGGAAAATACACAACAGAGAAAGAGCCTCATTGCATCTTCCATCTGCCCACTGGGAGATGAGAGAAATGAAAACAGCAACATAAAGCAAGTTCTGATAATTTTTGCATTATATTCCTTCTCACCTCAAGCTTAACATTGTGGAATATGTAACAGGTTTAATAATGTCACTTAGAAATACAGTCGCGTCTATGTAATGGCAAATATCCACATAAATTACTATACTACTCCAAACTATAAAGGAAGACTATCTTGGAAATAAGTAAAGTGCATTTATATAGCCTTCTAAAGCCATTCAGCATTTCTAAAAATATTGAGTGATATAGATAAGCCCATATTAACGATGTGAAACATTTCACTCTAATGGCACATTGATATGTAAAGCTTTCCTAATGTTCGTTAAATTGTCCAAAACATTCCTACCAGAACAAATTCTGTTACAATCACTTACACTCAAAGAACGTGGTATCTTCTGCCTTCACATCTTTTCTATTTGTTTCTCTTCATACCATAAAATGTCACTTCCCGAAATGACATACACAATCAAATAAATGGACTATAGTAATTATATTCACTGCTCTTGATATCATTAATAGACAGTCTTCCTTTAACACTGGAAATGCAGCCTTTATTGGTATTGAATGAATTATCACCTTATATAGACCTGAATCCAGTGTGTGTGTGTTGTCTTGTTTCTGCAGACTGTTATTGTAACCCTTTTGGTTCAGTCCATGATCGCTGTAATGACAGAGGATTTTGTGAGTGTAAGGAGGGAACATCAGGGCCTAAATGTGATAAATGTCTGCCGGGATATATCTGGCACAGCTTGGGCTGTCAACGTAAGTAACTCAGAGTTGCCCCTCTCCTGCAACTTTGCTGCCTCTGCGTCTGTCTGCTATCACATGCAGCTACTTAAGAGCAGAAAATGAGCAAAATCTCTACAGGCTGTCAGAATGCCATACTGCCTGAACCTTTATGGAGACTCCCAGATGAGGACAGCAGGTTGTCTGTGCCATCCGTTGATTTTAATATGCTTTCCATGTCCTCACTCTTGGTAATGCTTGCAGGAGCTCCAACTGAAATACCTAAACATGCTTACTGTGAAGTAAGCTTTGTGTACTGAAATATCAGCACATTAACTTTAAAATTCTTACTAGGAGACAAAAGGTAATTTCTCTGAACATTCACTTTTTTTTTGTACTAAACCTCAACCTTTTTGAGTAACTACACTTTCATACCTTAGAACTATGTCCCTGGACAATAAAACTACTAAACACTGGCTTATTATCTGTTATCATTAGTGACAACTACACAAAAGTTAAAGATACATTTTTAAAAAGTATACTTAACTTCCTTAAACATGATTACTGAAATTTGGTGTAAATATGGTTAGCAGCAGATGTTATTTCAATGCTTAGTTGAATATTTAGATTCTTTTTTGGTTAATGGTCTTGTAAACGTGAGTGGAAATATCACGTCTGTACATACTGGATTAGGCTTTTATTGCCAATTTATTTTGTTTTGTTATAACTGTTTTGATCACCTACTTCAGAAACTCTGTAGAGTCTTCTCGTGGTCTTCTTTCACTTTTTCACAAGGAAATCAATAGGATTCTCTGCAGTAGAATTTGAATAAAGCGTAGCAAACACGTTCACACCATAGGTTTAAATAAGATATTAAGTAACTAAGATATTGAACAGGGCTGAAGGTCTGTGTACTGAGTTGTACAGTCACATAATTCATATAATACACAAAATAGGTTGTCAAACCAATTGCTTATTAACTTCACCATTCCCTGCCTTTTCAGGTTTGGACATTATAACTCCAATAATATTCTTCTAATGAGGATTTTTTGAGCCCACCGTATAATTACGCTGATTTTAGCTGAATCAGACTATTTGTAAAAGTTTTAGACAGTTTCTGGAAATGCAAGCCAGTGCTTTTTTATTTGCTGACAGAACTAATTAAGTGTCCCTCGCTGTGCTGTAATTTTCTGAACAAATCTGTATCTGATTGTGTAACTGTCAGACAGTCTCCAAGTTTCATCAGCTTATCTGATCAAATTCAGAAGAAAAACTAGATGCTGTTGTCAATTTTATGGAATAGATATGAAATTTAAATCTTGTTTCAAGTCTTTTCATGGAGGAACAGAATTCCAATTCATTTAATTTTGTAGTGTGGCAATTTTAGCTGACTTATCTTCCCACTGAAATCTAAACAAATGACTGGGCAAACAAGCGGGCTCCGATATACAGAAAATATAAAGAACTCGTTCTTCTGCCTTAACAAAGCACAAAAGGATCATTTGTCTGGACATGTAGCGTATGGTTGTGATTGGTTTCCCTTGAGCTTGCACTGCACAGACATATATATGCAAAGATAGACACATGCACAGCACACCAATATGTGTTTACTTTTTGTCATATGTAGCCTATTGGCAGTATTACAAAAATCTATTTTCATGGACCTTTGTTGCTGAACATCATTGACAGAGGACAATGAGAAAATAAGTTAAATCTATACCATAGCTAAGTTTAGTTACCCGATGGCATTAGTAAACGGAGTGGCATAGTATAAAGTATTAGTGATCTTATTTAAGAAAAACAATGCTGGAAGTGTTTTTGTGTTTTAAGGCTCACAATATATCATTTGATAAATTACTGTTCAGAGTCTATCTTGTACCACACCTGAGTGAAAGACACAGAAGCTATTATCCTCAGAAGTGTTCATTTAGGTACCGCACTCTTACTGATTTCATCTAAAACCTTTGAGGATCATCAGAGTGTTCATCACTTGCTTCTCTGTGCATACAGAGGTCAGATGCAATTTTAGACTTTGCCTCCTAGATAAAAAGCATTGTGATAACAGCTGTTATCTTATTGAATTCAGGGTTTATGCTGCACAGACACAGCGGTCAGCCAGGGTCTGGTTGGTACAGGAAGGCTTGCTGCCCTCAGAGAAAAGCAGCAGAAGAGATTCAGCTGTGCCTCTGCGCCCTTCCCCTGGACCCACCCGTGCCACAGGCACAGTGGGCAGGGGAAGCAGCCAGGGCTCAGCCCTCCACCTCCTTTCCAGATACCTACAATGGTTTTCTCACCAGCACACATATAGAGATCAAAGTGAGAGGAATGAATTAACAACAGAACAGTCTGGTCCTGAAACTCTCTTCGAATTCCAGAAACATGAGAAACTGGATAGCTGTATTTAATTTTTCTGTTTTATAGCAGTTAAACAATTTCCTTTAAAAAGGAATGTGGAAACAGGAGAAAACAAAGCTCCAAACCAAAATTTAACCAGCAACCACAGCTGTTTGGGGCCAGTCTTAAACTGTACAGTTCTTTGTGGTAAAAGGAACTCATACCAAAAAGCAGAAACATTTGCACAGAAGAACCGCCCAGGTTTGAAAAATGGGTGAAGGCAAAACATTACACACTAGCACTCATTTGATTTTCTAAGCATACTGCCTCACATTATTGCATATTTTGTATTTCTTGTTCGTGACATGTCAGGTGACTAAATCCTGTTGTGTACATGTAGGAGTGTTTGAAAATAATGCCTTTTGATTTCGCTCACACAACTGATTCCAAAACCAGCTGCATATTTATCCAGTCTGACAAATAAGAAGTTTCTCTTTTGCCAATCTCCACTTAGCAGCGCAGCTCTAATTTTCACAAGACATGATCATCCCATGAAGAAAAAGGTGAAAGAAGGTTCAATGATTAATATTAGTCACTATCTTCCTTTAAATAACTAATGAGCAAATAGAAATGTTGAACCTTCAGTCTGCAGCCCCACAAAGCCTAGACTGAGTACACAAGTTACCAGGAGTTGCCTGCACGCAAGTTAAGTTCAGTGCACTATTTACTGTCAATAATTGCTTTAAAATATCCTGGTTCAACGTTGTAAATCTTAAACAAATAGCAAGTAAGTTTTCAGGCAGATGCCTTATGTCAAGTTCCAAATACTTTCTTTTATTTTACCCCTTTTTTCCCTATTTTAAACATTTTTATTACTAAAGCAGGCAGAAGATTACTTTTACACTCTTATCTTAAAAGCTCAAACTGTGCTCAGTGCTTGTATCTGAGCTGAACTTTTATCGCTCTGCAGCCTGTTAGATACAGCGTGCATTTGACTTCTTATATAATTAAACACTTTTTTTTGTCTGCTTTTTATCACATTACACATGTGAGAACCCCAGGCATTTGATCAAAATCATCATGCAGATTCAATTTCCAAAGAAAATCAAGCCTGAAATTGTGACCCCATAAATCACATTAACTTTTGCTTCTGGAAGTTTGTGTTCACTGTTCAACAATAAAAGATGTGTTAATATCCATTTCTTAAAATACATCATATTCTTCTTTCTAGACAGATTAAAAATGTAATCATGATTGTCTCTCCTCTTGAAGGTTAGTGAGCTTTTATACATATTTGTACACAGGTGTATCTGTTAGTCCTTCAATATCTGCACACTGAATGTATGTATGGGAAACTATAACAAATTCAGAATTGGAAAGCCCTGCTTTCCAGTTCACCTTTGCAACCACCTGTGTGTGTGGTCATAGACAATCCATTTCTTTTTACATCCTTTTACCAGCAGCAGTTTTCATGCTTTTATCTGGCCAAGATAGAATGGCATTTCCCCTCTGATCAGGTGCTGCATAGGCTTCTAGTTCTGGTGCCAGGACTGGTGCTAACAAGCGCTCTGCCACCTTGGAGCCAGAGGGAAATAAAACATGGAAAGAATTGATTGAAAGGTACAAAGTTCTGTTGGAGTTGAACATTGCTGTCCTCAAGGAGCAATCTGTCCTTTGTATAAAGATACATAAAATACTGCTTTCACAATATCTATTTTACATGATTGTTATGCGGAGCGAAGAAATTGTGTGTGTGTAGAGATGTGAATGTCAGAGAAACAGACTCTGCTTCAGACTACTCTAAATTTAAATGCAGAACAGCTCTCCTTAAACCAATCCAGAATCCCACTGCTTCAGCTCAAGGCAAAGTATGACTTGCAGGTGCAACAATGAGGAAGACAAAATTCCAAACAAAGTTACCAGGCCTGATTCTCAGACAATTCAAAACAATGATTCCATCAACCTCAGTGGAAGCATGTTGACCACGTGTAATGCCATACTGATATCCCAGGTCTTTTAATGCTGAGAAAAGATGACGTGAATGTGCTTATTAACACATTAATCCTCGAACACATGGCCCACAGAATAACCACACAGGTATAGTGATACACGAGAGACAATTTTTTACTATCAAAGCATGAATATAATGGAATGATATTATTTTTTAAGGAGATACCGGACTTAAAGGAAAAAAAAGAAGGCTGATTTCTTTCAGCACAAACACTGTAAATTAGAAAAAGGATTAAATGAAGCGTCTTTCCTCTATGAAGAACATCGAGGAGAAGATAAAAGCATAGGATGCTTTCTATACATAGGTATTATGCAGATCTACATAGTTACCGTAACATGGCCAAGTTGGGGATCAAGTCTCAAACTGCTTTTAGTACTGTGGCATTAAAATCTGTCAAATGTGGTGAAAATTAAGCAACCTGCAAAGGAAATAGGTTAGAGAGACATTGGTGTGCACTCAAGGACGTTATCTCAGCGTCTCTGTGCTGAAAGGAAAACATCTGTGAATAGGATCAGGACTGTGAGTTAAGTAACACCTGTATGGGGGGAAGCCCAAGGAAATAACAGGCCATAAGACAAGCAGAAGGAGGCATAGAGTAGGGGGCTAGTTCACGTAAGTTAGCATCTCATTAAGAGCTGCTAGTCACTTAGCAGACTACAGCTCTTCAGTTCAGGAGGTTTACTCTGATAACCTGGTGATCAGATTTGCTTTCTCCAAAGTGAACAGAAAATGTTGAGTACCAATATTTATACATTTGACCGTTGACATTTTTTCCCCAGCTAAGTAAGGGATTGGATTGGAGCAGAGAGGTTCTTCTCTTGATCTTGCCCAGGCATCAACATCAAAGCTGCTGTTCCACAGCCGTCTAAACTGCTCTAATTGCAGGTGCTGCAATCCCTCTTCTCCCAGTTCCCAACTACATCCCTGATAATATCTCAGGCCCTTGTTGGACCTGTCACTGAACAGTTTTAGAGCTAAACCAGCAGGATGCTAGCTAAATAAGAAGGATTTTCTGCTGTGTTAGAAAAGCAGGAGCACCCAGTGAGGGCATCAGGCCCCGTGCTGGGAGTGAAGTACCCTGGCAGCCAGCAGCTCAGTTGCACTGGGCTGCAGCACAGCTCTGCGAGCAGCATCCTCCTCTTTCCATCAGTCACATTACAGTCTGTCCAGTTGCTGGTATTTTTACCAGACAAAGCCACATGGTTTCAGATGAACATGCAAGCAGATAATAGAGAGGCTTCCTAAAAAAATCAAAATTGTTCTATAGTCTCCACACCCCACGACCAAAAAAAAAAAAAAAAGGAAAAAGGAAAAAAGTGGTATAGTATGGTATAGTAACTTTTTACAGACAAAAAATGTTATTCTGCATGCAGAGCCAAAATGAACAAGTGATGGGCCTGAGCAAAGTGCCAGAGTGCCTTTTAAAACAGGCCAGTTCAATAAGAGTGCATACAATTTCCAGGTACCTCAGTATTTTTGGTGCTGTGTCACAAGAGCATTCTGAATAACTAAATATTAGGAAATTCATAAAAAGTTAAACAAGTAGCATTATTTGTTTTCTTTAGTCAGATGATTTTAAAATGGTTAATATTTGATAGCACAATGATAAATATTTTAATACAGTATATTGCAGTCAGTTAGGAATAGATCAAAAATATACAAAGTAAGCTCCATAAGATAAACTTTTATTAGGCATATGAAATACAACATAAAGCTTGATAGCAATTACTGTTTAATCTATTCACATTTGGAAATGTATTGAAGAGGAAACTTACAAAGCAGTTAATTGTTATGAATTATTAAATGTTCATTTGAACAGTGATGAGCAGGTCTTTTCCTCTGAAAAATTTGTCACGTTTTCCTTTTAAGCCTGCTCAGTGGCCATAACTATAATTTGCCCGATCACTGCGTTTTTATGAGGACAGAAATAAAAAGATCTCTACCACCACAGACACACCCAGATGGGACATTTGTACAAAGGAGCTTAAAAGGATCATTTTAGGAGTAAGTTGAATAATCCCCATTCTACTTAACTGGAGTTAAAAACTACTGACCTGAAGCAATTAAAGATAGTCGACACTTCCCATCTTGCCATCAATACAACTGATGGCAATGCTGACACCAGCACATGTTGATAATTAAAGGCCTCAGTACTGAGAGCTTTAACTTCATTTACAGGCCTGCAAATATAACCGCCCCCCGAGATCTTTCTGTTCACGCTGATGGCAATACGAAAATTAAAGTTTAGTTTAAAGGAGTTGATAGGTGTGAACATGCAAGGTGCTGACTGCTTTCCCTAACAGGAGCTAGCCTCCCCCAGTGCAAGTAAAATTAAAGAAAAAAAAAATTAAAAAAAAAAAAAAGGTTGTCAATATTATGCATTAATAAATGGATACCACCGAAGAAGATATGCCAATATTTGGTCTACCTGTAAATTTAAACTTGACTAGCTTCTACTTTCAATGGATTTCAGAGTTCTTCTAGGTACAGGAGCACACCTGATGTTAAGGTGCATTTCTGCCCTGAATTTCAACATGCAGAAAGGATTTAATCCTAAAGTAATTAGCAATTTTTGTTTTCAAGTTTCATAGAATCATAGAATATCCTGAGTTGGAAGGGACCCACAAGGATCATCAAGTCCAGCTCCTAGGTTTGTATTTCTACAGAGCTGAGTACTGTAGTATCTAACAGCTGATGACTCGAGGCTTTTTAACAACATACTGCTATTACTTGAGGTACTTCCAAAAGATCTTGGATTTCTTTATTCATTGACAACATTTGTTATGAGTAATCTATAGAGTGAAAAAAATCTTAGACAATATTCTAAAGAAATTCAGTTGAGCTAAATAAATTATCTAGTGTCAATAGTTTGAGCAGCTCAGCAATAAATTAGTGAAAATAATCAAGACCTTTCGAGATCTGAGCTCTTAACTAAAGCTAAAACTTAACAACTACTTTTTTTTTTTTTAAATACACTTGTGTATTTCCACTTCACTTCTATTTTCTGAGCATCTTACCTAGCCTGTGGTAAAGCTGGTCTTCAAAACCTGTGTCTTGTGATTATCTCCACATTTGCGTTGTTATAGATTCTAGAACACCTTACAGTAGAAAACAGAGAAAGCCTGTACTGTTAGATAAACTAGGGATCGATTTACCCCAGTGTTCTGTATTTGACAGTAGTACTGAATGGTATTTCATTCAGCATAGGCATCCAAAGTCTTGGAATTTACAGCTTAGGGACTTTCCCAGCCAAAGAATTCATCAATACCTTCTAACTTAGTTGGCTCTCAATGAGCCACTGATTTTTCTAATCACTTCTTAATAGCAAGTATAATAATTCTTTGTCTTGAACTAGCTGACTGACAATTTCATTTGGTATTTCCTAGTTCTCAGCCAGAAGAGGTAATAAAAATAATAATCATTTCTAGTTCACCTTTTCCATAATATTTATGATTTTATAGATGTCTGTTATATTTTCCTTCAGTCTATCTTCACTTGTTATGTTGAGGAGTCCTAGTCCATTTAATCCTTCTTTTACCAGTAACTGTTTATGATTAGACTTGACTCTACCTTTTTTGTTAATATTATGTACCTTGTCAATATGCAGGACTTCATGCAGTGTTAAAGAGATGGGTGCATCATGAATTTCTATGGTAACATTATGGTGTCTTCTGTTTCATTCTTTTTTCCTGACCTAAAAATAAAGAATTTTTTTTGTCTCTTTGACTGATGCAGAACATAAAGGTATAACTGTAAGTAGATTACCCAGAGCTACTTTTAAGGTCTTTCCTAAATGGTAAAAGCCAAGTATTTCACAGGAGTGGGGGGGTTTGCTATGCATTACTTGTCAAAACTAAATTTCATCTATGATTTTATTGTACTATCATTCAGCGGCTTAGAAATTCTGAAGATCTTTACAGCCGCAATACTTTTATAATACAAGCAGACTTTACCGCATCACTTTTCACTCACTTTTCTAGCAGAGTTCTGCATTTGTAACTCCTGACACAGTCCTTATTGGACTGAGTAGTCTCTTTACAGTTTTAATAACCGCCATTTATTCTTACCATTTCCCATTATTTAATCCACAATTAAACCATGAAAAAAAATGACATTTCATGATAGCTTGGTTTCTTTGAAAAACACTGCTGATGGATCTTACGAAATGTTTATGGAGATTCATGTTATCAACAATCATCTGTGTTCACATGCTGCTTTGCTTACTGATTCCTTTAAACATTCATCAACTAGCTTTGTATGCCGTTATTTCCTGTTATTTCCCTCTACAAGAAAGTTCTTCCCTGCTTATCATGCTTGTTCATTTATTTGCTAATTCTGTTCTTCATTACAGTTCCTGTCCAATCGCTTGCTGCAGAAGTCCTTACTAGTCTGTAGTTCCTCTCAATCTCCTTGGAGCAATTTAGAAAAATCCCATCTGCCAAAGTCCCTTCTAATAGTTAATACAGCCAGTCTTGGCAATTAAATTAGTAAAATCACAGGTAACAGAAAATTTCTTTTGCATTTTTTCATAATTCTTGGATCGGTATTATTTGTTTCCTGTGATCTGATACAACACAGTGTTCTCTATTTTTTAAGAACAGCTTGTACATACTTCAAAATGCACTCAGAGTACGTCCCCATCAAGAAAAGCAGTGATACGGTAACCTCCCGAAGCTTTTCCACATACTGAGTACTTGATAGATGTTTTTCCATGACCATACCTGATACATCATTCATTTGCCCAGCAGATTTTCTGGAAAGCTTCTACTTCTGTTGTGTTTCCAAAAATAAGTTGATTACTGATTTTATGACTTTAGTATGTTGCCCTAAATCATTTCTTGGCCTTCCTTGGTATGTTAGCATGCTCTTACAGTTAATATCCTGGAGTTGATGCTCTGTTCGTTTTCCCTTCATTTCATTATAATTTCAGAATTTTTCTTCTCTCCTGTTTCTAAATACATCTCTTGATACATTTTTTTGTTTACTCTGCTGCTAACACAATTTTTTATAAAAATCCTTTTCAATGGGGTCTTCGCCTTTCATATTTACTTTACTGTACAACATGAACGGTTTGCCAAACCATCTGCAGGCATTGTGCCCCTTTAGCTTCTCCTAGCATTTCTTGCTAGTAAATGCCTGCACGATGATATCCTCCACCTTGTACATGTACTAGCCCTTGCAGTGACTTCAGATTCACCTCGTATTTAAGCGTGCAGGTAAATATTTCAACAAGGAACGTGGGAATTGTAAAAATTAGAAACAAAATCTTAATCTCATAAATGCCAGTCCAGCTTTTTAGTAAGAACCTTACTGCTCTTTACTGCAAAAAATGTAGTCAAGTTGTTCATATAACAATTACAAAAATGAATAAAGTTTTGCAGGATTCAGCCAATATGTATTTAGAAGGGACTGGTAGTCCATACACAAGTACTGTGATGTTCTGTAAAATGTTAATGGTATTGTTCCTTCCAATTTCTTTCCTAACTGTACAATTTTGTTGATTATGAACCACTCTTCTCTTGCATTGGACTACATCCAATGGCAAAATCATTAAAAGAAACCTTTAATGGGAGCTGAGTCAAGCCTGTTATAATTAACTTGGCTTCTAAAGAGAATAATTAAGTTGCTAATAAAACTTTTACCTATGACAATCAGGTGATGAGAGAAAGATGACAGTGCTGCATGTTTAAAAATTTCTACAGAGAAGAGGAAAGAGTTTGATTATAACTCGGATGTTGGTAATTAATGTCTGTAGAATGTCTATCAGCTTGGTGAATTATATTAAAGGTACCATGTTCATTAACATCCCTTATTACAATATACAGCTGGGGCATGTGATGATTAAAGCATTATGCACAAAACTAGTTTGTGGGTTTTTATAACTACAGCTTGAGCAAGTAATTCTTTATATGCTATTTTCTTCTATGTTTTTCTTTCTAATAACTATGTCTTGTTGTTCAGATAGAAGTGGAAAGCCACATATTAATAATTATGCTGATGCCACAGGCTGAATCTAGAGACCATATTTTGATTTGTACTTCTCTTTGCAAATCAATTTACCCATTTTATTTCCTTTCTAAACTTACTGCAGTAACTTTGACAATTTTTGTACTTCTTTTGTATTTTTTAGACATACACAGATCCTGTGTATTTTTCAGATGTACAAAGAATAAACTATAAAGAAACATGTCTGCTGATAAAAAGAAATGTTGTTCCAGCTTATGAAGTCAATAAGGCAGTGATGGAACTGTACAGTGAACATCTCTGAATTGCTGAACAAAAAGTCACCTTTATCTTCCTAGGACATTTACGTGCTAGCTCCTGTTCTTGCGTTATTTCCTGCTTAAATTTGAAGGCTTTTCCAATGGACCCAAAAATCTATTCTTGCACTTCAAAATTGCTAGGTTATAAAGAGCTTAGCCATAATCTCTTTGGAGGAGGAATTGTCCCCTGAACAGTTACTTACATTAGTTTTAACAACACCCAAGATACTACAGGTCAGGAATACACAAGGACTAGAATCACAAGAGCTACCAGTTGTTACGCACATCCAACAGCCATTTTCAGCTCCCATCCTCACTGACAGGTGCAGGAGCAATGAACACCTCCAATATTCTCAGCACAGAAATAGATGTCCATAGCAGACAATTCAGCTGGGTGTTCTGTCAGTGAGATGTTTCATCACTGAGCTCTGAATATTATACATACTTTAAACATAAGATTAACTTCCCTTTAAAGCCAAAATATCTTGAAATAGGACTCCTGCCTTGAACAGTTTAGGATTTCATTTCCAAGGAGAGTAAAGAAAGTTTTACCACGTCACTCTTTCTTTAAAGAGCCGAAGCAGCATTTTGATAGGCAATAAGCACTGACTAGAGTCCAGAACAAGTTCCTCTCACAAGGTTCAGCAAACTGCCTTACTTCCTACTGATTTCAAGAACAAAAGAATCCCAAAATCAGATTTTAACTGGGATCATTAGTGCAAGAAAATTTATATTGAGGGCAAACATAACATCCTTAAATCAGTCCATTTATGTTGACATTATGCAGCAGACTGCAGCTCTCTGCAAGAAGACTTCAGTTCTATGGAAAAAAATTCTATTCTACATATATTTACAAATTACAAAATTGTATTACAATGCAAATGTCTCAAAAAAAGAGTCAGGAGTTTTGAAATGACTCAAATTCCATGTGCACACATGCCATTTGGTACTCTGGGAAGACATATTGTGAAATAAAGGCTGCATGTACACGGCATAACTTCTGCACAGGCTTGGAAATTTGGATTCAGGTTTACACCATGTATCAAAATAAAGCCCTGTACTGCTATCATTTTTATGCAATGACTTGAGAGCTCTGCTAGTTCATGCAAAACCATTACTGACTTCACACACAAAAGATGCTTAGAGAAGCGTACTTTGGTTATATCTTTTCTTTTATTCAGTGACACAATAGTGACTTAATGATGCTACAGCCCACACATGCTTTGCAGCATTAGAAGACCTTCACTGTGTTGCAGATAAAAAACACTGAGCCAGCTAAGAGATGTGTTGTGTACCTCCCTCATCTTCTCCCACCCATGCTGACTTTGGCCCAAATCCCTCTGTTCCAGTCCCAGCTCCCTCTTTTCGGCATTCACTTTTCATCGAGTCTAGCAAATACTCATTCTGTAGCTTTCTTGCAGGCTTCAGAAAGCCATCATCCCACTCAGCTCTGCCATGCTACCACTTAGAAAAAGCAGTCTTACAGAGACAGCATAAAAACTCTGCATTTCACATTCCCCTCCTGCTATTATTTCACTGGCCCTGTGCTTCAAACCTGATTAGGAACCATGCAGGAGTCTCTCCTGCCAAGGCCATCCATCCGTGCAGAGGTTGGCCTTACGTGTGGCATGACAGCTAGCTGTGCTTGCCATGTGGCTCCACGGAGCAGGAGGAAGCTTGGTGTTTAGCCTCAGTGTTTGATCCCTCATGAGGATCCAGGCACAAAGCAGTCCTACAAAAAGTCATCCTACCTGGAATTACAGCCTTTCCTCATCTTCCAACATCACGTGTATGCATGCATCCACCATCTTCCACTTCACACAAGCATGTTGCAAACACTGGGTCCTCCTATAGGAGGAAGCGTAAAGGAATACATGCTGACCTGGAAGAAATTTGTGATCAGAGAACACATTTCCATTGTAGTCACTGCCAAAGCTGCTGGAAAAGAAGGACAAACATGCGATAGGAGTTATGGGTGTTCAGCTTCTGTAAGGTGGGGTCATGCACAGGGGGATGTCTGGGAACACAGGACAAGACTGAACTGGAAGAGGTAACTGCAGCTTCATTATCCAAATGTTATTTAGCAGAATTCTATTTTCATTTTCTCTAAGATTCCTTCAAAGAAAAATACTGGCACTTTAATAATAACCATTATTGAAGTATATTTTCATAAAAATCGAACATTTTGTGAGTGACACTTCCTTGTCTAAACTAAAGGTGAGTGTATGAGTTAGTAACATTGCTATATGCAGAGCTTTTCAGGAGCATGAGAAAAAAGCCCAGTTTTTGGCTGTTTAGACTCACACGAGTGGAAGACTCTTTGAGTAACACTGTCATTTCTTTTCATCGTGAAGTTCAGAGATATTGATATGACATATCTATAGTGTGTTATATATAACACACTGATTACAGAGCAACTTATTTTACCTGTGCCCAGATTAATGGACATGTCTTATTCTTCAACTCTGGTATGATTTGACAAACTCCTGAAAATTGAAGAAAATAGCTGTAAATAAAATAAAGCAAGTACTTCTAAGTGAAATCATATTTTGCAGTTATCTATTCCTTGAGGATCTCAGGTTATTTCAGTCTTCACTAATAATTAAATTTTAACACCTTTGTGCATCAAAAGTCATGCAAGGACTTTCCCTCTGTTAAGCAAAGAGGGAAACAGGTTTTAATCTATTAACAGCCCTTTAACTTTTTGGTATCTGAATTCTCTTCATTTTTTGTCAAAATACTATCAATACCCACATTCAGAGGCACTATCCTTAGTTCACACGAGCGTATAAAGAACTTTTCTGACTCTATACTTGATAAAATGATATTAGTGCAATACTGTTATTTTGCATTAACTTAGTAGTAACAGCCTGCATAATATTATTGCGAAAAATATGTAGGTCAGTCTGTCTGTCCATGTCATGTCAATCTGTCATGGAGTATTATGAACTTTAACGGTGTACTTACCAAATCACTTTTGGAAAGACAAATAAACAACCAGGGCCTTAGAAATGTTGTTAAGAGGCAGTGTAGCTAAACCAAGACCAGTTATTTTGCAGTGTGTTTTGGTACAATGGTCTTTTGGACATTTACGCTGAATGATGTGATAAGTAAAAAAAAAAAGTGTTTACTACTACTGGCTAAGTTGATTGTGTTGGTTACATCTGTGCAGCACACTGCAGAAAAACTAGTGTGCCTGACAAGGATCATTCTGGAACGCCAGCATCTATTATCCATGGTTTCCCATCTAATGGCTGCTCTGTCATGAAGATAAATGCACACTGATACCTAGAGCTAATCTGTGTGTAGCAATGAATACTGTTGATGAAAACTATTGTGAAGTAGTTAATAGCTTTAATTATTTGATGCATTAATTTATTAGTTCTCATTTTTGCGGGGTGCTACATGCCAGCTGTTTGAGTCACCTTATTGGTATTCCAATGAAAAGAGTAGGAAAATAAAGCATCACGCAATTAAAATCCCACCTACAAGACAGCATATTGTCATCCAGTATATTTCAGAAAGGAATTACGATATAAGAATCTGCCTACTGAGTGTCATTCCTCGATTTCTCTGTAATGAGAGAAAAAGCCAAGATAAAGCACAGGAGACAGCAAAGTTTTTTTTTTCAAATGTTCCTGATATATCAAGTTCTCAAAGGTTCAACTGTTCAGATTAGAAGAAGGCATATACATGACATCGGCATTTCTAATTGTCAGAATATTTAAACATCTTATGCAATTGCACATGCCACTTGTAAGCAGACAAGATTGCATATTCCTTTTTCTAACTTCATAGCTGGTGAACATTTTTCAATCTAAGTCTCCAAATTCCCTTGGAAACAGTGATCAACTCTGCTGTTGCATTTACCTAAAAAACAGTACGACGTAGTAAACAGAACTGAACTGGAATGCACAGGACCTGCATTTATACCCTTCTTTTGTGAGCACAAATCATTTGACTTTCCTTGGCATCAACCTCTCCATTGTTCACTGGCAGTAATAACTCTTACTCACTCTGAAGAGCTTTGTGAGACCTACAGGGGCAATGTTTTTATCCCCATTCCAGATTTAGCTCAACAAAAGCACTCTAAAGCCTTTCATCAACATTTAACACAATATGTCAATGTAGAGGCAGAAGATCTGATTTCCAGCACTGTTGCCTTAACAAAAAATATACCTCAAATTTCACACGCTTTGTAGGAACTTATAAATGTTTTACCTTTACGTTGTAGCTCATCTTCACATACACTCTGAAAGTTCATCTGCTGAGAGATTCTAGGCCATCTACTTTGCATATTTGTGTTTTGGTCTTCTACACTAGAGTATTATCCAGGTATCTTAAACATTTCAATTTTGAAAAACACACGCAAGAGAAATGCAAATTGATCTTGGGAACTTGGCTTTACCCTTACTTACAGTCACTGTAACATAGCTGAAAGTCACAGATATTACAGAAATATTGCTGTATCTACCAATTACTTTAAAGTTTCCTTTCCCTTTGATAGTTGCGTGTGCATTCCATTTTAGTATCTTTGCAGTTTATGATAATTTAAGATTATTGATGTTTTCAATACAAACTCTATTATGTAGTTTAGATGTTCATCATAACATATTTCTAGTAGATTGTTACTAATTTTTCAGAATCCTCCATGCAATTGACTTTATTCCAAAAAAGCAAGAATAAGTTTAAATGTTTTTATATCACAAGTATATATATATAACTTTAGAATAACAGTATTTAAAATTTAGCATTAATATAATATCTCTTGTGTAAAAAAAAAGTACAAATTCAACTACATTGTTTAAAAAACCTTCCCATCGAAATGCAACATTATTGCTTTGATTTCAAAGAATTTTCCTACATCATTTTTCCTATTCACTGCAAGCGTCATAAAATCTGAAGAACAAACCTTTCTCCACCTGAGTGATACTAAACTCATTAATAAAATTTAGCTTTTAAAACCAAAAACAGTATATCAACATGCACAAATCTATCATATATTTGGAAAGAAAAAAAAAGGAAAATACAATAAAAAATACTGTTATAAAATAAAATAAGATTACAATTTTATCTTAAACTTCTTTCCCAGCAACACTCTTTAAAATCATTTATTTTTATCTACTGAGAACTTCAGGATCCAGGGCCATGCAGCTGTTTTGAGGAATACCGATACATGAAATATTTGTCTTTAGATTAATACTACTGTGAAATTAATGTCATTATTAAAAATTGCCACCAACTTTTTCTTGATTTCTCTATTCTTCCAGTTAAAAAGAATTATTAGATTAATGCTAATCTCTCACAACATTAGGAAATATTTACAGTTGTGAAAAAAATAATAAGTGCGTGGGAATATACCATGGGTTTTGAAAGTCTTTAACGCAACATTCATTGGGAAGGATGATGGGAAGAGAAGCTTTTGTCTTTGAAAGAAAACAATTTGAGTTCTTTTTATTGTATCCAGAACACTGCAAGTCAAAAAATCTAGTGACCAAGGATGTGGGAATATTCATAACCATGGATTTGAATTGCTGGCCTTCGCATGCTTCTGCTTTCGTTTGCTTCAGGCCTTCTGCTTTTTTGTGCTCCGTAAAAGTGATACCAGTTGCATTTTATGAAAATACTGTTGTTATCCATGAAGCTGAATATGCACAGTCTGATAACACATATATTCGTGGCATTTAAAAAATCATTTGGCACTAAATGTAACTGGTAGCAATAAATAAATTCTAATAACAGTCTAGTAGTAGACCTAGTTGGGAGAAGGCTCGGGGGAGAAATCTTAGTGACAAAACTTAGTGAGTTACTTGCCACTGGTTATTCAAATCAGTAAAATGTAGAAGTTAAATTTGAGGTTTTGTTGTGTAGCATGCAACAGTAGTTGTGACAGCAACAGTTGTAAACGTTTCAGAAGTCTGACTGCTTATAAGCTTTCCCCATGCCCTCACATACTCATTCCTAATCTTTACTTTATCTCATGAGAGTCAGTGGAGTTCCACACAGAGATCCTTGAAACATAACAAGAACAGAATTGAGGTTCTTTTATACTGTACAAAAATGATGTCATTTGAGACTTTGCATGTCCCAATTCCAGCAATGTCTATTTGACAAACTGTAGGAAAAATATTACTTGTACCACCATGACTGCAGAGGCAAACACAAGCTTCCTTACTAGTTGGCAGTTGTTTTATATACATATATAGAGATATAGATATAGATATTCTCTGTTGGGGGGAGAAAGGGGTTCTTTTGTTTTGCTTTGTTTTAAATCATTTAAGTGATTACATTTTTTTTAAAAAAAATCCCTATTAGCTACAGAATCTTTATAGCATATGTAGGATCTAGTTCTGTATTTGACAAAACACTTGTGCTTGGCCTCAATTTACTGAACTTATGTAGTGAGATTAAATCTCCCAACTCTTCATAACATTTCAATGTCCTGCTCACAGATCTCTCTATGTAGACAACTACTGCATATATTGAAATTACCTATGAACATCATTACTGAAAATGGGGGTTCACTGTACTTGTTTTAGTATGTGCTAAAAATATGCTCATAAATAAATTCATGTAACATTATTTACTCAATAGGAAGTAGCAAGGAAACAAATGCTTTAGAGAAAAATTCAGCCAAGACTAATTTGCTGCTAGACCTGCATGCTTCCAAAGTTACTAACAATGGCTGGAATCCAAGGTCAAAAATTCTCATGATTTCAGTAGTGCCATTCATACAAGCTAGAGCAGACACTGCAGCAGACACAGGGCCAAAACTATAATTGGTTCTCTAGAATAGACCAAATTGTGTAATATACTCAGAGCTGAACCCACCAACATGTCCAGAGGCTATAATACTCAGGATCTGGGAGACAAAAAGCAGAGAAGGGAAGACACAGTTGTAAGAAGGGAGCTGTAACAAATGATATCACAAAAGAAAGAACAAGGAAGAAAAATTGTGATCATACAAAACTTTGCTTGAAATGAAAGGCTTAAGAATTCCAGAAAAAAATAAGGACCTCTAATAAAAAGTTTTCTTTCTTTAATTTCATTGTTAATGATCTTTATGCTGTTCCTACAAAAAATGAACATTTCAAAATCAATCCAGATTGTAATGCAGGCAGGCAATACCACCTATCTCAGATCAAACAAGATGTCTTTTGGTCAGGGTTTTTGTTTGTTTAAGGAATTGCCTGTCCTTTCTTACATTCATGTGGCTGGCCCACCTGAATATGATGCTACCGTAGGCAAGCTGTACGAAAATGAAGGTACAAAGTGTGGGTTTTCCTCTCTTGGACAGCCTTCAAGAAGGATAGGAGGCTAAAATAAACTGGGGTCTTAAATCCAGTACGTTATTGTTTTTCCTGTCTGAGCAGTAGACAGACCAAAGCTTTGCATGTGTGCTGAAGCTGCCCAGACAGTAGCCAGAAAGAACATGAGCCAACAGTACAGTGCTGTGTCGGAGGTGACACTCCAAATCAAAATGAACAAGGCTTGCATTTGTGTTGCTGTGTCTATATTTTTGCTTCATAGCTAAGATCAACCTTAATATAATCTCTCTCTCTTTTCTTCCAATAAGCTGCTATGATATTAGAGTTCTGGACAGACTCAGAAATTTCCATGTATTATTCAGGTTTGAACATGTAAGAGGAAAGTAGGCATTTGTCAAATATCTACACTACTCAATATATTTCATTAAATACCTAATATAAATTCTAAGAAAGACTCACGTATCACTTACCGCCTGAACTGCTTGAGCTGGTTGGAAGAATAGGATTTTTCCCCTTGTTTTCCTTTTTTATTTCATTTGCAAATTTAATGACACTAGAATTACAAAGCAAATGGTTTCTTGTGAATATTTTTGTAATTTGAGGTAAGGCATCATTCAGGATTTTAGAGGTCTTATCCTAAAAAAGAAGCTTTGATGACTTACTAATGAATACTTTTGCAAAGATATTTAAGTTTTAACTAAAAAATAATAATAACCACTTCTTAATAACTGCAGGCACTTCTTGGTTTTCAGTTTTTCCCCCAAGGACAGAAAAGCTTCAAATAGCTACCAATCTTCACATGTGGCTTTTTTCTGTCTCCTTTGTGTAGTGTTTTTAAGGATCCCATAATCAAACCGTAGCTTAGATCGTAAATTGATTATTCGTGAAAATAAAACTAAGAATTTTCCTCTATGCTGCATTAAGTATTTCACTTCCCACAGTAGCACTAGAAGATCTGGAGATTGTGCTCAGAAATACTGCTCAAAAAGATGGTGAAGCTGTCCAAAGCAAGTCAGATGTCTCTGCTTTGTTTCTTAAACCACCAGTTTGATGTCGTGTCTTCTAATTCATTAAGATCTGCCAGCAAACCCACAGCTAGTTTAGCCACAGAAGTCCTAATAGTCTACTATGATTAGTTCAGAATTACTTTTTATCTGCTTTGCTTCTAAGCATTTCATTTTATGATCACAACTTGATACCTGATACTTTTCAGATTATGAAATTTTAATTAGAAAAAAAGAAAAAAAAACCCAACATGAATTTAAATGAATTGTCTAGG
This sequence comes from Penelope pileata, assembly GCA_013396635.1. Lineage (NCBI taxonomy): Eukaryota > Metazoa > Chordata > Aves > Galliformes > Cracidae > Penelope > Penelope pileata. The sequence goes on from WBMW01002239.1 coordinate 1,037,908, forward strand.
TATAGTTTTGGACATCAAGTGCTGAACATGAATAATCAAGGTATAGGTCTTCTCTGACTCACAGCAGGTTGTCAGAGTCCTGACAATAACATGTAGAGCAGGAACATGGCAGAGCAAATGACTCCCATATATCTGCCTTCTGCTTCCAACCAGCTGACCTTAGTTCCTTGCTATGCTCCCAGCACAGTATTTCAAAAAAAAAAGAAAAAGAAAAAGCAATTCATTGCTGCCTATAAAAGGCAATCTAGGCATCTTCAGACCTGAATGCAGTTCAAAAAGCTAAGTTAAGCCACTATTGCTTAAAGAGTGGACAGAGCGAGAACAATTCTTTCACAGTTAATTCAGAGGCACTAAACAGATGATGCAGACACTCCCTTTATACTTGCATTCATTTTGATACACTGAAAAAAAAAGGGGGGGCTTTTCATTAATTGTGACTTTTAATAGCCAGTAACGAAGGTAAAGGGAAGATGATTCAGCACCTCTCAGCAGCGGAGGCAAAGCTTCACTGCCTGGAGTATAAGGATGGGCTGGGGCACGGTACGTAGAAGAACGCAGGAAGGGTGCAATGGCCAGGAAAGACCTGCACTGCCAGGCTCACTGCTCAGGGAAATGAAAAGGCTAAGGACCGAGCATGTGCTGGACTCCACCAGCCCTACCTGCCCCCACCAGCACCAGCTACAGCAGTTCTTGGGCTTCATCACAGAGCAAGGGGTCACAAGGTCCCAGCCCTTCCTTCTCTGCTCAGCAGCTGCCAGCTCATTGCCTTCTCAGCATAAACCAGAGAGCTGCTTCTGAAATAAAATGTTATAACATGTATCCTAGCAAAATACCAGATTAACATTAGAAACACTATTTATTTTAAAAACAACAGTTAATGTACTTGCCCTTCTTTTCTCTTAGAAGCATGTTGACTTGTTTTAAAGTATAAATTTAGTTCTAAACTTCAGTGAAAACACTCCAGCGAAAGTACTTTATGCTGCTACTGTGTCACACTCATTAGTGATAGAAAATCCAAGTCCTAAACTGAATAAACATAGCAATAGTTAGCTAACAATTAGTTAGTATTTAAGTTTTAAAAATAATCCTCACCTTGCCTTCTGGAAGGTGAGAATGGTATTAGAGTCAGTCAGAATAAAATTAAAACAGAAGTTGAAAAAAAGGGGGGGGGGGGGTNNAAGTGTGTGGGGGGGGGGGGGTTATATTTCAGAATTGTTTCATTTCCAAATCACTGCAATTGCTATCTACATGATACATACATGTGTGTATGTGTGGGGATGCAAGAGAAAGAGATACAAGAATTAAACTAAGGAAAGCTTCGACAATACAAGGTTAACAATTCAAGAATTTTCAGCTGCAAGTACTTTATCAAGAACAGTAAACTCTACTGTACTTACTTTAATGCATTTTTTTGGCAACCTTTTAGAAGTACACAGGAAATACTGAAGAGAAGCTTTTGATTCATCCCTTAAATACTTGAAAACATTTTAATAAGAAATTAATGGTCTGATTTAAAAACTCAATGTCTGTAAAATTGTATCTAGAATTTTGCAGACAACAAGAATTACACAGGCATTTGATATCAGCCTGCATCAGTGTGTAAGGCAGAACAGGCAGCACGTAGCAAAGTGCCACTCCAGTCCCCCATATGCAGCATTCTGCAACAACATGATCAGCATCTGGGCTGATGTCCTCCTAAAAGAACAGGCTATGGTTGTCAAAATGAGTTTAAAAACAGTAAAGTTATTGGAAAACAAATTTGTTTTTACTGAATACTTGGAGAAATTTAGATAATGTATTCAGAGCCAAACAAGAGGTGAAATATCTCATCTGCTGTTTAAAAAGCGTTATTTAATTGACTATTGATCTTTACTCAATTAATCAAGGCAAACAATGATCGGTATTGATGGAACAGATATTCCACCATGTTCATGGCCTGAATTGTAGGAAGCATCCCAGCAATGCGTAGTCCAGAACAAATAGCTACAGTAACTGTACCATCATATACAATAACCAAAATAATCTGTATGTTTAGCCATATGAAAAGTAAATATGAAATATAAATAACGCCAGCTTTAAATATATAACTGTTATAACTGAGGCTATACAACTCAGATATTGACTTTTGAGCAACAGTTCATTTTTTGGTCTATTACCATTATATTTTCCTAGGCTGTTAAGCTCACCACATTTATTTGGTGGTGATTTACTGTTTCTTGTGCACAATAAACACTATTTGTTATAATGAATATACACAACATTTGAATTCAGACATGAGGCGGTCATTTATATGTTGCTTGTTGTACCTTAATGTCCAAGTTCTGACATTACAATTCAGAAACTGGACACAAATTTTGAACCCAGAGCTCTTAGTGAAGGTAACCTTTGATTACTAAAAGCATCACTGAAAAAAACTATTTAGCTGCTCTCTCTCAATTAGATCTATGTGAGTTTCTAACACTTATTATTTGGCCCACGTGGATGCAGAACATCAGAAAGCCCTTATCAGGGTCCTTCCAAAGTGAGAAAATGTTGGGTTTTTTCCTGAAAGAAAGTCAGGACAGAAAAGATCACCAAGAAGCATTCTTGGTACACAAAATTGTATAGATTTATGTTGAACTACATCGCTTAAGGACTTGGGCTGTTTGCATTTTAGTTCTCATAATATTTAGGTTTCCTTTAAGAAGAAATGAGCATTTAAAAAACTACTCATTTTTGTAGAGCTAAATATCCATGTTTTAAGTAAAATTAAGAATAATTTTCCCCCCAGTGTGAATTATTAAGGTTATTTCCAGGCTAATATATGTATGAACAGCATATCAAGTTGAGACTGTCTCACCAAACTGTTCCTTAATTCTCTGAGGGAAAGTTTCTACTGTTCTACTGTTGCATTCTACTTAAATAGTAGGTGCAAATTTTTACTAAAATGAACACTCCTGTGGAAGACAGACCTGTCATCTAGCACATATTCTACTATAATTCTCTGAAATAAAACACATTGACACACTCAAGTACTACGTTCCTTTTGTCTTTACATATGTACCAAGTGAAATATTTTGATCGTTCAAAAGAAAAAAAAAAGCTGCCAAATTTTCAAATACAAAATATTATGTAGCTATAAAACTGTTTTCTGTTACTTTCTCTCAAATTTTTTGTCAAATCTGACGTCTGAAGTTGTTATATCAGTTGTTATATATATATAACCCAATGTCTAAGCAAGATAGTTTTAAGTTGCCAGTTACCCTTGTACCAAAGCAGCAAACCTAATTAAGAAGAAATATTTGATCTGTAATGGAAATAACTATCTTTTATTTCCACATGCACATAGCATAAAATCCCCATCAAATAGCATGCTGATTTTCCTGCCTGTGCTTGCCTTATCTTTTCTGCATATTTTTATTGAGATCATTGATACACGCAATTCTTGATTATAAAATCTTGCCTTCTCATACAGATCTTTTTACTTTAGCAAAGCCATGTTGCATTTTTAACACTGTTCATGATGCCCAAAAGCTTTAGATAGCTTGTCCCTTTCGAGTAACAGCATACCTACAGTTCCCTTTCGAGTAACAGCATACCTACAGTTCCACTTCAGAGGGAACTATAAAGATGCAGACACTGGCACAAAACAGATATTGTTATTCACATTTCATTATTAATTTAGTATTGATATCAATATGTTAATTAATATTCAGGGGTCTGAAGTGAACGACAAGGTTCTCCAAGACTACTGCTTTAAAAAGATGGAAGGGAAAATAGCAAATGAAATACTAAATTCCAACCCCAAGTGTTTCAAAACTAGATCGTGTCCACTGTTTACACGGCTAAAGGAAGAGGAGGGAGGTGTGAGATGAGCCATAGTGGTTTAATTCTGGTTTTTGTGCAGAGTTTCTCCTGCAGCTGAACTTATATTTATTCTGTTTTTCTCTCGCTCCCTCCCCTGCTATCTTGCAGCAAATGTATGTGACAATGAGCTCCTGCATTGCCAGAATGGAGGGACATGCATCAACAACGTGCGGTGCCAGTGCCCTCCAGCCTACACTGGCATTTTATGTGAGAAGCTCAAGTGTGAGAGGGATCCAGGAGGCTGCAGCCAAAGCTCTGGCCAGGGGGCAATATCACACGGTCCCCTATTACTGCTGATGGCCCTACTAGGAGCAACCGGGCTTTGTACACAGTAGGCTCCGTATGGTTGATGGCATCATATTCAGACTGCTTCAAAAGAACGTGCCACATGACAACACAACAAAATCCAAGCCTTTGCTACTGAAATCTCAAACAGGAAAAAGAGAGAAAAAACACCACATACAAACTAGGAAGGCCTAACTGAACTAAGCCATATCAATCAGTTACGGACAGCGCTCTGAATCACGACTGTTCACCACGACCCGAGACGAGTTGGCAGCTGCCTGCTGTGTCTGCCCAGTGCTCGCTGCCAAGCTCACACAGGACAAGCGGCTTTGACAGCCCCCAAAATGGAAACAAATTAAAAACGTTTGCTACTCCTCTCTGGTGCGCTGCTGTACCTCCGCCCGGTGTGTGGACCGACCAAATAAAGGCATTCTTTGCTGTCAGTGCATTGTGGGTATAAGGAAATCTGTAAAAGCTGCCATATTGGCCTGCTTCAGTCCCCAAATCCTCTCCAACCTGTGCTTTAGTGAACGTTGCTCTGTAACCCTTGTTGGTTGAAAGATTTCTGTCTGATGTTAGTGATGCACATGTGTAACAGCCCCCTCAATAAAACTCAAGCCAGTCATATCCTTGTATACCTTAGCAGCACTGCATCAGTAAGATGCTGTGTTCACCTACTGTACAAGAGTGGCTATAGGACAAAAAGTGTATTTATCCTTTTGTATTCAAATGAAGTTATTTTTCTTGAAATAATGTACAATGTAGATTTTTTGTATTATTGCCTATTTGTGTTACCAGACAATTTGTTAACGTATTTAATTCTGATCAGATAAGAGAAAAAAGATTACTTTTTATTTAGTCCTTTTGTTTTACCTTTCATTTAATTGTGCAGAGATTTCTCTGTATGGGCAACGTGCTGGCATCAAAGAATATCAGTTTACATATATAACAAGTGTAATAAGATTCCACCAAAGGACATTCTAAATGTTTTCTTGTTGCTTTAACACTGGAAGATTTCAAAGAATAAAAATTCCTGCATAAACAACTCAAGGATTATACAGTACTATTTATTAAGCTGCCTTTTTTTTTTTTTTTTTTTTTTTTTTTTTTTTAGAGGGCTGGGAGAGCAGCAAACAAGATCATTCTACCACCTGGTATGTGGTAGAAAAACAGATTCAACAGCAGAGATTACAACATGAAAATCTAACCTGGTTTTGCTTTTTACTACCATCAGTATTTTTGCAAACAATTTTTAAGTGTATCATTTGCCTGAGGAAAATCTCATCAAATTCTAAGCGTGGAAGGAGTATGAGAAAAGTTGAATTGTTCTCATCTTTGTTCTCTCAAGCCATCACGGAAATTATTCCAGACTAATCCACAAAGCATTGCAATAACTAGTCTTGAAATCAGAGAGTTTGTGGATTTTGTCAGTAAAGAAGTAGTTACAGCCAGAGCTTAAATTGTTTCTCCAAAAGCTTCATTAAAGTGATATGTTTATATATGTACTAGTCTGACTAAGAAACTGCAAAAACAGCAGCAATCAAAAAAAAAAATTTAACTTCTAATAAATTCAAATTTAATATTTAGAAAGAGTGTCAAAATATATAGCAGCAAGTAGATAAGAAGTGCTGCTCCAGCAAATAAAGTTTGTTTTAAGTATTGCCCAGGGTGTAATAAATTCTTGTTTCTGCCTTTATTAAGCCAATTACCGAGTGTGACAGAAACGAATAGCAAGAATAGAGAGGTAAGCCAAAACCTCAGCAGTGTTTCTAAGTCCTGGAAAAAAAAAAAAAATCAAAAGGTAGCAAGACTGTGTGAATTCATTTCCTAGCAATTTTCATCATAACGGCTGTAAATAGTTTACCAACGTAATAACCTAGTCTGGAAAACAGTTAATCAGCAAAAGAAAAATTCCTGAGAGAAATAAGTTCTACCTGGCTGCCTCTTCCAAATGGTGAACAGAGCATAATTTAGGGCACTGCCTTCTTGGATAAGCTCTTGCTGCTGAGGAAAGAAGTTCTGCAGGTCAGTGCCCAACCTTCAAAAATGGGTAGGAACGTCAGGTCTTCATTTCTTAAAGATTCCTGTGAAGATGGTGATTAAGATAAGCTGGCGTTTGTTCGGGTTGTCACCTTGGCACTACATGTAGAATGTTTATTGTTCACACCAGAACTCTCTTTTGGTGGGTTCTTATAAGACAAAGATGAATTTAGAGCTTGGGTGGTAACGAGTCATGGTCTACATTAGATTGCATGTACATATTAAAAGGATATTCATGACCATAAACAGAAAACTATATTGCAGACTCAACAAGGAACATAAATGCTAACACAGGTGACATGCAGAGCCAGACACTACCTATAATTAAGTGGATTTCTGATATTAAAATGTGGACTTAAAAATTTCTTAAAGCTCGTTAGCACAGACCAAATTCAGGTTTTGTAATAATTGGAAAAGATGCACTTAAGCTGTCATTGTAAACTCAAGGCTTTGTGAAAGTGCTAAGTACGTTATGCACATTTGGTTAGAAGAGATTCTGCCAGCAGTGCTGAAATATAGTGAATATCAGACTGTAATCAATTCAGCTGTATTCCAATTTCTTGTAGTTATGATCTTCTAAAGCAGTGCAGAGTATATGACTTTCCACATACTTAGCAACTACTTCATGTACTTTATCTTCCTTCACATATTAATAAAATTATGATTTTAGGAGTACATTCACTCAGAAGTTATCAATCATCATTTTCTTCAGCCTCATTATTTTTTCTTTTGATTTTCACAAAGCTTCACTAATTGAAAATTTTGAATGCAAGTTTCTACCGACAGTTGTAAAAATAGGTGCACATCTTTAGAAGGAGGATATCTGCATTGCTTACCACTGCTTTACCTGCTTTTTCATTGCATTCTGTGGAAAATGAAGACAGAACCTATTCCTCATTTCAGAAGCTGTAAAAGGCAAGATTCCTTTTGCTGCAGATATGGTAGGATCTTCTCATGTTAACACGGAGTTTGTTTATTTTCCACCTGAATACATACACCATTCCTAAGAAAACTCACAGTTTCTTGGAAAGGGTATCTTGTCCCTACAAATGCCTGTAAAGTAGCAAACACACGCACGATACCAAAAAAGTAGCAAGATTGCTAACCTGGGATTTTGGTTCTGTATCAAAACACAGCAAAAGGACCCTACTATGGAAGCATTCTTTCCTGTATAGTTCTAACCTGCAAGGTTTACCACCCAAGAACTCACGTCATTGAGTTGTACAGATTATAATTCAGAGTACGATCAATTTAAACCTAGCATTCATAATTAAACTTAGGCAGTTATATTGGTTTCAGTTGTTTCAAGAAATCAGTCCCTCCTGGTCAGCTTGCAATTGTTGTGTTTCTAACTATAGAATGGGTTCTGATCTGTGATCCACATATTTGACATACGAAGATGGCACAATTTAAGACAAGGTTCTGCACTTCGATGAGGGAGCAGCAAAAATGTCCACTTCAAGTTATAACCATTTTTCTCAAAGGGATGTTAAGATAGAGACATCTATCTTAGCGCTGCAAAACTATTTCAAAAACAAACTATTCGAAGAAAGAAAATCTAGTAAGACTCAGACTGACCCCAGCTATTGCCCTCACACAATAATTATCTAATACCTTATCACGACAGCTGCAGATAAGAAGTTATTTCATGTTGTGAATAGAACAAGAAAAATAATGTGCAGAAGACTCCTCATATTTAGAAAGAGCTCTTCTACTTGCATATAATTTTAAACATCTTTCTCATAACTCCAAGATACCAGGGGGATTTGTTATAACCTCATTGGGATTCTAGGTTTATTCAACTATTGAATTAACTAGATTCATCCATGCATGCAGTTTATTCACCTGTGAGAAATTTAAGTAATACTTTTCATAGAATATGCAAGACCAGACTTTCAGCCAACCTCCACTCCAGCCTTCATGTTTGTCCTTGCAAACGCTAAGGTACGGATGTAAATATCAAGACACGGCCAATTGATTCATTTCTAAGAAAAACTGGAAGCGTAATTATTTAATGGATGCAAACATTTGTCCACTAAAATCCAGATCGGACATGATAAATCAAACTCTATGTTAACCAACTTAATATTTTTCTGACCATTACGTATACATAACAAACCAAACATATATGTGATGAAATACAGCTTGAGAAATCGTACAGTCTCAGAGAAGACAGCAAAGACTAATATTGTGCAATCTGCCGACCTAAACAGACTGTAAGGGCATTGGGATTGAATTCCTTCATGTGTTGCAAGCATTTCTGAGGACCAGGATAAAGATCACATCATGGAAGTGCACTGAACAGAACAGAACAGAGTAGAGCAACGCGACAGTCTAGCTGCAGAAAGCACAACAGGATGGCGTAATGCCTGTGCCCATCAAGCAGGGACAACCACATCTCATCCTAGGACATAGCCAGACATGATTTCCCTGTACAAGTGTGCATGTGCTGGTTACATTTACTGAGATATCTGCTACTCACACTATGCTGTTCAGTGGAGTTGCTGTACACATGTTCAAGTTTACTGTCATTACTGGAAATACAATTTTTATACTAGAGGTGAACCATTGTTGAGAAATTGAGTAATAACAGTTATTTTGGGGAAAGAGCGAGAAGCGTTTTTTGAGCTATGTTAGCTTGTTTATTTTGAGAAAATGAGACCAGATTCAGATGAGCATTATTTCTCATGTTATATCATTTTCACGTGAGTTGTCTGTGCAGGTCATTATAACATCCAAGAAACCAATTACTGTAAGTTAATTCTGAAATGTAGATATTTTAACAAGACCTTTCAAGAATAATGATGCCAGTGCAATCCTGTATACCGGCACCCTTTACAGTTCAAGACTGCAGGAGAAGCTTAAGACAGAGTACACTTCTTCAGAGAGAAGAAACACTAGAAGCACTGTTAGAGGCATAGAGGGGGTGGAAAGCTTTTGTGAATTCCTATGTGTAAGTGTTAAAGTTTATAAACACACACAGACATACCCCAACACTGAACACAAACTCTCCCTCATTTGGATGCCTTAGCAGTATGTTCTTTCTTTCATCCCCTCCATTTTCAGTGGCATCCAAATGTATTTCCCTCAGTTATTCTACAGAAGTTTTAGTACTTTCCAGTTCTTCAGTAGTGTCTGAAACAAAAGTTTCTTATCTGTGCTATAAAACTTACCTATTTATTCTTATCTGTTTCAAACAACAAAATGAAAAACACAACAAAAAACTTCGCACTAATCTCTTCAAAACAAAGCTTTTAAAAATAAGTATAAAACCACTGAAATCATCACTGTAGTTCTAACTCCTTCCATGTGCATTACATAATTCCAATATAATTATCATTAGTCTTTGACTAGAACCTGAAAACATGCTGAATAAAGAGGTGTATTTGCTTACTGTAACTAAATACAACACAAGGCAAAATTCTAAGATTCCTATGATACTCACCAACAAAGCATCTAAGTGTGTATTTGTCACAACTGAGATGCTTCCAAAACTCTCAGGGAAGAGATTGTTAATCTCTGCAACCTGTAACTGCTCAGATACTTTGAACAGAAACTCTGTATCATTTATCCTTTAACAGGGACAAGGAAACTGTGTCCCTGAGAGTAAATGGGTTTTCTAAAAACAAACCAATTGACAAGCTGCAAAATTAGGAAACTTGTTCAACAAGTCTACTGCCTGTGCTGTACATCGCATTGAATACCAGTAAAATGCCATCCACACAAGTATGGAATATTTCTTAGTAGCTTTGTTTATAAATACCATTATGGTATTTAGTATTAGTGTATATAGTAATAATAGTATATATGTATATATGTATATAGTAATAGTATGTAGTATTAGTGTATATATGAGCATAATTTTATGCTATACATATAAAATATTATTTCACATCTCCTCCTTTGGAGTAGAAATCAAATCAATGTGAGTTCCCTGTAGGACATAAGCAAATGCATCCTAAATGGTGTGAAATTATCCCTTGTCTGACATTTCATTAGGGATTATGAACACTGAGGTCAAAGAAAAGTTAGTACTTGTATTTATTTCTTTTAATGAGAATTACTAGCACACAGCGGATGATAAACTGAAGATAGCGATCTTGTTAATGATCATGATCTTTTATAAGGGGTTTCCCAAAGATAGAAGATATTTTAATGACAGAAAAAAATGCTGTTATTTACAAAAATGAATTTGGACTTTAGGTACTAAAAATATTTAGTTTACTATTTCCTTTTTGCAAAATAGGGCTGCTAAATACATACCCATCTCAAATCAGACATATGTCAAACAACAGTAAGCTAAAACAAAATACCAATCACTTTTATAAGATGAGATCTGCTCACTTAATAGTTTTTAACACTTTTCTTAGGAAACAGGATTCAAATACTCAGTTTTTAAAACAAAGTCTTCAGCTTCACAATATAGATACATACAAGGTTTTATAAAGAAATTAAAGCCGGAGCCCACACTGCGGGAGCAGAGCTTACTAGAAAAGAAAGTGTAAATCAACAAGAACAAGACAATGTGGACCAATGGAAGAATTCATTTCTTACTGCCACTCAGACACAAATTTTATCCCAAGTCCCAAAAGGAATGCATGCGAAAGAGGCATTGGAGTTCAAAAGGAAGCAGGCAGCAAGGGAAAGGCAAAAATAATCCACGGCTTTCAGAAATTACAATATTTGGGGAAAACCCAACACTTGCAGAGAAGATGGAATAAGTTGTCCCCAGACCAGAATTACACTAGGATCTCACGGACAAACTTAGATATTCCAGACTCAGTTTCATAGATACAGCATTTATCACAGTAACCTCTGGTTTGGATACTGCAAAACTCGAGCCTCGCACAGGCGAGACACACTCTGTTCAAGGATTTCACCTCCTTTCTAGGTGAAACATTGCTGATTTGGCTACTGGCAGATCCTTGGACCTTCAGCATCACCTCTGCTTTGTCATCAACTGCTGGCTTCAGGTGTGAACTTGGCAGCTCTGGTCTGGTCAGCTGGTCTACTCCAGATGTTCACAAAGCAGTTGGCTTTCAGCACCTTTCAAGAAACCAAGTTACACACCTCCCTCAGGCCAAAGCACAGCAGTGGTTACACCTGCTTTTCATCATGCACCTCCAAAATCAAATAGCATTCTTAGAAGTGTACAGAAAATGAAATGCATTCAGAAGAGATTATCATCCCTCCCCAGGCCTTCCTTTGGCATCTGCTGTCACCATGTTCAATGCTAGACTGAACTCTAGCTCTAGGCTCTGAGCAGCTTCACCAACTCATTCAGTACATTTCTTGTTAAGATCTCTTGCTTCTAACTACTGTTGTTCGGTAGGATGCTCTGCAGGTAAAAAACACTTGGGTAATTACATGTATTATACTGCTTTCTTCTGCCACCCTACAGCTCACTTCCCTCCCGCATTTCAGAGTTCTTTCTGTGCCCTCATAAAATACATCTATTCCTTTCCTCTAGAGATCTCCCACGAGCAAAAAGTAGGTGGATTGGTACTTATGAATCAGTCTCGGCAGTACTCTCCTTTTGCCTTCCTAGATCTGGTAGAGAGTCACAACTACTTTTACAATTCTCTCAATGCGTAGGATGTAAGGAACGATGTCTAAACTAAGTACATTTACAGGTGAACAATTTTTTGACAGGTTTCTCATTTACTGCCAATATCTATCACCTGAGCATCTCCCAGCCTTTACTAAGGTTAGACTTATGACACTACTGTAAGGCAGGGAAGCATACTTTCCATTTTGTTCACAGGGACTGAAACTTGAACATGTTGAGAGACTTACAAAGTCAATTACAGCAAGAGAGATAAATTCTGACACCTTGTCCACTGCATTAAGTCCTACTCTATCCAAATTATACACATCTGAAATCGAACAGTCTTCCATCTGTGTGTATTTGCCACCCACTTACTTCAAATTATCTAAGTCTATTTTACATCACACCTGCCAAAACATTGTCTTCCACATTTGGAATTTCAATGTTGTGATACACACCTCACACACTTGATTGTGCTGTTTTGCATTTTTCTCTTTTGCTTCAGCCCAAGTCTAGAAGGAACAGCTATGGGTTCTGAAGAGATGTTATGTACGACTCAAAATAATGGAAAGCATCTTAACAGTTTGAGAAATTATGAGGACATGCATACACAACAACATTAAAACACTAAAATCCTTCTCTAAAAGGAAGACATTGCTTTACCTCCTCCTTGTCTGAATTTTACTTTATTGGATGTATTAAGGCACATATAATAATTCTATTATGACTTTATAAATTAATATATGATATTATTTATAGCTGGAAATGCCTATAGCTTAGGCATTTAATTTCTTCCATAAATGTCTAGATACTGACACAATTAGGTAATGATGCATGAGTGTTTCTGCTTACTGGAAATCTGGTAGCAAAACGACTCTACATTTTGAATGGGCTCATAAATATAAATTGAATTTAATTTTTTAATACACAAAATCCATTTTCCTTTTGTTTGGTTGGTTTGGTGGCTACTTGAGAGAAATATTTTCTATAAATATTTTTGTTTTGTACCACTAATTAGTCCATAAATCAGTACATTGTAATATGGCAGAGATTACCCTCAAGCCAATAGAGAGCAACTGATTGAATATACTTGCCTTCTTCACGATTCATCTATCTCTAACGTCTCTGCATTTTCTTCTGCTGCTTTCAAACCTTTTCTTGCTCTTTTCCGCCTTTTCTTCCCATTCATGAATGTAAACACCAGCTTCCCCAATATGCACACTTTCCATTAAACACCAGATTTCTCCTGTGTTTTGTACCAAGTGCAGTAGGTTGACAAAGTACATAAATGAACAATAGCCAGATAATCATAGATTATCTTGATTATGTAGTAGAATTTTTTCCATGGTATCTTCACATTATTTATTAAAGTCATTTATTGATATTAAATTGTGCCAATTTTCAAGCATAAACACATCTCTGAAAGTGGAGAGAGAAAACTACAAATGTATAATTCCTGTAACAGATGTCAAAGACTAATTTATAAGTCACAGTTCAGGATGGCAAACATTCAAAAAAAAATTTTTTTTTAATGTCTAAGGACTTGCTAAAATTGAAGCATGTATTTTAATAACAATGAAACCCATTTACAATGGTTTTTCTTCCTAATCTATAATAAATATTTCACTTCTGCAAATGGCTTGCAATGTCTAAGAAAGGGTAGGATTGTTCTGAAGTATCACTTGTGAGTTCCATGCTATTAGTCATACAGCCCTCTGCAACTTGAAAAACAAAAAACAGAGAAGACAAAAGTAGTTTGATTATTTCTGCTGACTTAAGCATACAAGTGGTAATTCTTGTGGTACAATTAGTACAACTATTAATGGAGATGTACGACACAAGCTATCTGCTTGTTGGGTTTTTTTCCTACCTGTCAATCTTAACAAAGGAAGCCAAGTAAAAGTGGAAAGAAGACAAGCTAACCTCGTAACCCTTAACCAAACCTTGAAGAAGGAAATGAACTGACAAAACAGTATTAGAAAACATAGATCTTCAGTGGATATGATGCATCTGTTCTGTCGACAGCTTGAATTCATTCTCCATGGACTGACCAGTTTGCATTCATCCATGACCTAGTCCAGGTCCACCAAATACAAAGGAAAACCTTAACTTGATTTCAGCATAATAAAGTCAGGTTTTAAATTCTGAAAAAATAATTTCAGGAAAGGAAAAAGTAATCCCTTTGGCATTATCTCTCTGATCCTACTATAATTTGCAACATTTGTACAGTTCTTTGCGGTATTTATTGTGCATTATTCTACTGCAGCACTTAAATTATCATTTGAATGTTTCCACAGACCCAGCAGTTCTGGTGACAAATGTCTTAATTTTAAAAGCTGGTCTGCATGGCAGGCACTATTTCTATCCAACAGAGAAAGGAACTCCCTAGCTGAAGCTGTTTTCACCAACAATTTGTTTGCCAGCAGCATGTTTTCCTGTTTAATCCGTGTTAACATTTTGTTCAGAGTTATCCTAACTGGCATGTATTCTATCTGATAAACATCTCCTCTTTTCCCTCACGGAAACATTATTTATTTATGACATTATTGTTACAGACAACTAAACAGCCAAGAGGGAAACACATTTGCTTTTCTACAAATACCTGCACATGCTGTTAAACCTGCATCATTTTTTTACAGGAACATATAAAACTTGGTAGAAGGCTTCCTAGCACGTCTTCAGTATCCACTGAGAACAAGGAACAGACGCAGACATATGCAGCAGTACAGAATCAGCAAGAATTCAGGAAAACAGGAGAAAAATAATGACATTTCAGGTTGTTAGGTTGATATACGAAACTTTCTCCTTTTGGGTCCAATTTTTCATGAATATAACTAAAAGAACTAAATAGGTCCATTTAAAACTACCCAAATCAAGAGCTGCTTTCCTTCATGGTCTCTATATCTTTGCCAGCGTAGGAACTTTTTCTGTATTATAAAGATACCAATGTCCAGCAAACAAAGCAAATTAACACCCAATAATTTGCGTTCAAGGTCACAGTGCTCCCCACACTGCTTCATGACTGAGGCTCGATTAAGGAGAAGACAGTATAATTCAAAATTTTCTAAGTGCCTGAGAAGGAAACACCCTCAAGTAAATTCACTTTCACTTAATCAATAAGTACCACACATTTGGTAACAGAAACACATATCCATTTATAAAAGAACATATATCTACATCTTTTCCACAAATGCCACTGAAAGCTGCGATTGGTCATCAATTTGAGTCGCTACTCTGCACCAAATTGGGATCGGCAGTCTTGCACTTCCCTTAAGATCCTGGTCCATCCAGGATCCAGTTTGATCAACAGATAAAGATTTTAGTGTGCCTACCTGTAGGTTTCCCACTCTCGGTTCTATATGATCTCTGTCTCAAAGTGCAAGTTTCTTTAGCACACCCATGTCTTCAAACTACATGACACAGCATAAGACACGGCACTTATCCTCAATTATTATTGACATTCTTGAATCCTCTCACACTAGGTTCAGACACAAAAAGAATGGTTCCTGCAAAAAGGCTCAAGTTAAAGGAGCAAGGAGGCAAAAACTCGAAGAAATTGAATGCACTGACTGTTGACAGCAAGACAAAAGTAATCCCTCATGATTTACTTGCTCAAAAAGTAATGCCTCCTACTTTATTATGTTGACCCATGGTGTCAGAGGTAGATGTTGGTGGTTTGGCAGCAGAGGTTGAACCTTCCCATCAACGTTCCGTTCCGTGTTGCCACCGTGCAATAGATGGCAGCAGAGGGGCAGTCTGACATGGAAGCGCGTATGAAGCAAGGACATGTCACTTATTTCCTCCAAGCAGAAAAAATAGTACCCAGTGACATTCATTGACACTGAACATTTCTGGAGACCAAACAGTGGGTGTGAGCACAGTGATGCAGTGAGTAGTGCATTTCAGCAGTGGCAACAGCAATGTGAAAGACAAGCCACACTCTGGACACTCATGCACAGCTGTCACACCACAAAATGAAAAGCTCTTGTTCATCACTAGCAAACATGTATACCTAGTGGTGGGGACTAAGTTGAAAAATAGTACTTTGTAGCTGAGAACTTGCTCTATCAAACAGTGTTATTGTGCTTTCATATCTGTTGTAGTTTCCATGGGAATCAATGGGAGGCATTACTTTCAGAGCAACCTAAGCACTGAAAATATGTAGGTGGACAAACATACATGCTCATAATTCAACAGTATTTGCTCCCTGAAGATTCTATTGGGCTTACCAAATATTTCAATTCTGTTACATAGGAAAGAATTTGCATGTTATGTGAACATGCACAGGTAATAACCATGTTCCAGCATCTACTCACCTGCTCATTTGCAAATTACTTTCTAAGTTAAATCATCCTTATCCTCTGTAGTTTTACCTCATCTAAAGAAAGTTTTTTTGCCCATTACTTGCTTCTTAGCACAGAAGATTTACAGACATTCTGTAGTCCCCCATCAACAGAATCTGTTTCAAAAGTAGAGTCCTTTGCAACAAAAAAGCAACACATACTGGTAATATTAAATATGAAAGTCATCAGGTATTCTTCTTTACTCCGAATGGAAGCCGAAGCTTACAAAAGGCATGATGGCAGCAAGCGTAACATGAAACACTGTGCAGGCCCTAACTTGGTGCACATACTCACTGTCTGTGGCAAGTTTATTGCCTAATGTCTCCGTCACTGTGAGTCTGTGCCTTGACTGTGGATACCCATGTTTATTAAAACAGAGAAAGAAAGAAAGGGGTGCTGGCCTGTGCATCCAAAGATGCACCCCTCAGGGGCTGAGCCTGTAAAGAAGCCACTGCATCATCTCTCAGCCAGGGACCACAGGAGGGATCACCACCATCAGCAGAGCACGAGACAGAGTACGGACAGCGATCACAGGCTGAGGGTGTGTGAAAGGGTCAGTAATGCAGACAGGAGAAATAACCAGAAATAATGTCTCTGCTACATTGGATGACGGATGGAACAGGTCTTATCAAAAGTAAATAAATAAAAATAAACTGCTTCCCCCACAACACCATCTTGAAAAACACATCTTATTTCTAAGATACACCACAACTTTCCCAGCTTCTAACAATGCTACACAAGTGAGATTGCAGGGGTTATAAAGCCTTCTTAAAGTCGTGTGTTGGTTAGCCGTTATTTGCCTAACTCCACTCCCACTGCAGTCACTGGGGCCAAAAGAGACTCGAAAGACAACGGGCAAAACTCAGACACCTTGCATTCAGTGCACGGAACCTGGCTGTACGCAGACTTTCTACCTAATTGCATCTTAGCACAAAACAGTATGGTCTGGGTTTCCAATCATTCCAAGGAAAATAAGTGTCAAAACCTCTGGGCTTTAAAAGGAGCTGATTGCTGAGCTTCTTTAGATGCCTTTGAAAATCTATGATTTCATCATTAGACTATTCATCATTTTTATGTCTCTATATACACATGTATGTAAACATACACACACAGAGATGCTGAGCACTCCTCTCCCCGCCGCACTGCTCCACGTTCAGGTTGGCGTGCCATCCTGTGGCTGCAAGGAAAACAACAGCCCTTTTACCACACAGCTGTACACCAACTGGATGCACACAAGCATGCTAATGTCTGTATTATAATTTAGGCAAATACAAAACAGCTCTTGAGCAATGCAAGACAATTATTTCACTTAATTAGATGTGGGGGGGTCTCAGTGTTATACGCTGAATAGACAAGCTGGTATAGAATTGTAAAGGCAAAACACTGTTACAAATTATGCAGAACTCTGGTTGACTTCAGCAAGTAACACTTAGCTCAAAACCTATCTATAAGGCCTATATTAGATATACCTATCTAATCTGAAATAAGAATTACCAAGATAGCTCTAGTAATTGTTCTGACATTTTCATGTTAACTATTACTTTGATTTTTAACACAGGAACCAAACCACTCCTACTGCAAGATCAGAACTTCCATGCCGTGGACTATAAGAGAAAAAAGATTTACAAGACAGGAAGATGAATGACTAAAAGAAGTGGTTTTGCTTATACGCACAGGAATAGCAAGAGTGGCAGTGGAAGAGGTTGGGGGGTGTCACCCAACCTACAAAAGAAAAGCTGCTTCTGCTTTTCCTAAAAAGGTGGCCTGTGGAGTTCTCTGTATAGGAGAGACATGGACCTGCTGGAAGGCATCCAGAGGAGGGCTACAAAAATGATCCAAGGGATGGAACACCTCTCCTGTGAGGACAGGGTGAGAGAGCTGGGGCTGTTCAGCCTGGAGAAGGCTCTGGGGAGACCTGATAGCAGCCTTTCGGTATCTAAAGGGGGGCCAAAAGAAAGAAGGAGACAGACTCTTCAGCAGGGGCTGTAGTGATAGGAGAAGGGGAAATGGTTTCAAACTAAACAAGGTATAAGGAAAAAGTTTTTTGTAATAAGAGTGGTGAAGCACTGGAACAGGTTGCCCAGCAATGTGGTGGATGCCCCATCCCTGGAGACAATCAAGGTCAGGCTGGACCAGGCTCTGAGCAGGGCTCTGATTTTAGTCTATGTTTCATTATAAAGAAAAACAACTTTCCTGCAAAGGGAAGAAAAAGACTTCTTTTAGGAGGATTTGCCACACCGTCTGAAGAGGCCTGACACTCACCTCCTGTTCTCCTTTCTGGCATGGAGAAGAACAATCAAGCAATAATGCAGAGAAAATAATTTTTGCAGTTTGATTAGTTTCCACACCAGATGTTCCCACATATATTCACATCTCCCCAACTCTCTTTCTCCAGCCAAGAGTGTGAGCAGCTGGTACTTGTATAGTCAACACCAAAGCTATTTCACAGAGCTGTTAGCAGGGATGGATCTCACCACTCCTCTGGGGGCCTGCTCCCATTTCCATTGAAGTTAAGGCATCATTATGCTCATTGTCTTCAGAGAGCACCAGAAAAGTTGCTGGAAAAACTGCTGCTGCTTTGTTACACACCTGCACTTTCACCTCTCGAAGCCTATGATTTCCATTTTACTCATTCCCTCAGCTTTCTTGCCGGCACCATAAGGCACTGCAGCTGTTCTGCTGATCAGTTCTGAGCTTTCATTCTTTGCAAAGTAGGTACCAGCAGCAAATTTTTTTTATGAAGTATCACAACAGATAAGAATTGTAGCTTGTTTCTTAATTTCAAGTTTTAACATCCAAAGATTCCAAGAAATGGCAACTAGTGTTGCATTTCATGAATGCACTGGTGACTCAATAAAGCTTAAAAACTGGTACAAGTGCTCCCAGATGAAAACAGCAGTCACAGTTTCTACCAAACTCCCCCAGGGTAAGCACTCCTTCCCCAGGGGGATCCAGCTCCAAAAAATGGTGACATTATGAGAAATTCTGAAATCTAAAATAATAATTCTAAATTCTAAAATAATTATGAGAAAATCTAAATTAAGCTTTCTTGATGCAAATTAAAAGTGATCTCAGGTGGAAACATGCTAGTGGAAGCACTGCAGTAACAGCTGGGAAGAAATCACCCCATATATCAACAGTGTTGTCCATGAGGATATTTTACCACTAGGTTCTCAGGGTGTGCATCTAACAACCAGTCTTTGCCATGTGGATGATCACTTGGAAGATAACATTAGACGACTGAATGGGTCTGGTTATCAGCTGAAAGCAGCTACTCTCCCAAGGGGGCATTTTAAATGGTTAGGTTTCAGGTTAGCTAGATAACCTTAGTTACCTAAAACCATAAATAAACACAATTTTAGGAGGCAAGGGACTTCAGGAATGGCCAGTATCTACTCCTGAAGTCCCCGTAACGAAAAAACGTGGTACTGTATTATGCCCATATAGTAAGATCGAGTGAACGCTGACAACAGATTGGCAAAGGACAGCACGGCATGAGCAAGTATCACTGGGAAGTGGGGCAATACATAAGAAAGGACACAAGGATAAAGTATTCAGTCCTGCTTGACAGGCTGATAAACAGAGCAAAGAGGGCAGTGAGCATCATATTCACCTCCTAAAGCTTAGAAGGGAAGTTGTACTGATACCTTGTGCAGATGATTAGATATAAACAATCATACTGTTCATTGATCTGGACTTGAGATGTCACAATGTTTTACAAACACTCTTGTGGCGTCTGCTACTCCAGTATACAAGTCTTGTGTAGACCCAGGGAGAAAGTGAAAAGGGCTCACAATGCGAACTAAAAGAATTTGTTGTTTTCCTTCTTGTTGAATTAGGTAGAGAAGGCAAAAGCAGCATAAGCAAACTGAAGGCAAATTACATGGCTAACATGATTCTAAGTCACTGGAAGCGAAATTTAAAATCACAGACATCTGTATTTAGTATGTGAAGCCCCATTCCCTGAACTTTGCTGGAGTTCTGCCACTGACTCCAATGCAGCCACAACTTTATCCTGAAAATGTCTCAAGTCAAACTGCGAGAAAATGGAGGCCTGCTAGTGTATGAAGACATGAGGAACACTGCATACCTGTCTTAAGGAGAAAAAAGCCAACACACACCACTTTGCTACAAGACTGTTTCTATTCATAGGGAAATAATAAAAACTTTGCATCATACCAGCACAGTAGCCATCCCTCCCACACAGACAGCTGATGCTAACTCCCACTGTTCTTCCTATAGCAGAGAAAACACCCAGGCATGTTTCAGTTGTATTAATGGAACCTGATTTTTAAAACTTTAAGAATGCAGATAAGACATGGGATTTCCCAGTGCATCTGAACACAGTAAAATCTGGCCCCTGGGCCCACTGAAATTAAAACAGGTCACGGGATATTTTATCATGTTCCAACACATCCTTGCAAGGTGACAAGCAAAAGCAAATGTAACAGAGCAATATAGCATGGTCTAGTAAAGCAAAGGGTATCTTGCACAAGCTGAAACTGTGCACAAACATACCATTTGGTTCCTTCATCTCTGTGATCTGAAAGCTTTGTCATCACAAATGCTTACTCGGACTAGATGGCAACCAAATGCTTCCCTCACCTCCTTGAACAAACTCATTTCAGTTGCAGTTACACACACACACACACACACACACACACAGACTCTCCAAGGAACCCAGGAGACAGCAGATGTTAATTATAGCAAAATGGTATCAAAGCCAAGTCAAAATTTGTTTGTTTGGTTTGATTTTGTATGATTAATTCAGCAGCACTCCCAAAAAGGGTAAACTGCAAACTCTGATCACCTGGCAAAGATGTACATAGACTTGCCCACCCTATATAACCACATGTCACCTACAGAGTTATCAGCAATTGCCCTTAAGCTAATACATCATATGTCTTTTTGACAAGATAAATGACTGGTCTCTGACAAAGAGTAATTGAAATTTCAAATGGAAACATTAAAATGTAACTGAGATCAAACATGAAATCATTAGTGAAAAAAAGTAGGGGAGCAAACAGGAATGCATAACTTTCGGAATTATCAGCAGTTTGACCAGTCTTAATTTAGTGCTGACAAGCATTCAATGCAGTACAAGGCACAAAAGTAAATGAAGACAGTAGTTAAAGCACTTGGAGATTACAGTGCCCTCAGAGTTCAAGGAGCCTCAGCACTAACCAGAGAAGTGCTCCTAGGAAGTTCCAGTTTCCACCAAATCTAAGGCTTAATGATCCAATTCTTCAGTTTTATACTAATTTTAAACTGTCGAGCTATTGAAAACACTAAAGCTGTAGTGTACCAAAATGAGGAATAAGGCCACGTCCTCCAGTATTAGCTGCTCTGCTGCACCAGCACACCCTTTCTAGGAAGTAATGAAGAAGGCTGAACAGTAAGTACTGCAAATCTCTCCTTTCAGACTTCAGACAGACTTGCAGTATGCCATTGTCTCACTTCCAGCAATATAAATTAAGCTTACTAAATATTCCAATCAATTCCTTTTTGATATACTGCCTTCCATGGCATTTTCCTCTCTCATTTATTGGTGCACTTGACTTGTATTTCCTAAGGGAGTGTTGTGTGCTAGAATTATATAGAAAAGAACATGCAATTCTTTTGAAATATCTTCCAGTGCAAGTGGAGGCTGTACCCTGTAGGGTGCCCAAAAACTAATCACTTCTCTCCCCAACCCTATCAGAGATCTCCTCCTCTTTGGATAGCAGCTTTCCCCACCACAGTAATGATTAGAATACTGATCAAAAGCTTTCCCTGAATACAACTGCACTAACAAGCTAAAAAACTTAAACATTCTCCACCATATATTTATAACATAGTACTGTTTGATATCCTACGTTCAAACGCACTGGTTGTAGCCCTTGTCTCAGTCTGAGGAATAATAATGGATACAATCATGAGTGGACATTGCCCACGTATCTGTGCTGCTAGGCAATCCAGATTTTGAGATTATTCTCTTTATGTTGGCCACTTCTCAATGCCAAGCACGGATAACCAAGTCAGAAGATCCTTTCGCTAGCCATGGGGCAAATGGATGGCAGAAACATTAGAGCAGCTCTTCACAACTCACTGACTTATGTACTTAATGATCAACTGGAATTTGCTTTACAGTAGTTGGAAACTTCGGTTTTTCTCTTAGTCTGAATATATAAAATATTGCTTTGCATTCTATCAAACCTCCAAAATATTCTGTCATTCAGGTCCACTGCTTTGTCATTGTTATTCACATATATCATTTTTGTTGAACACACACAACCCTCACCCCACCCCTCAATAACATTAGTCTTTGCTTCAGCAACAGAATTCTCAAATTCTCTCAATCAATCCATATCTAAAATCACTATGAAGAGAGGGAAGCCTTAAAAGAAGAGATGGGGGTGGAGGGGAGTCTTTGAGATAGTAATCACTGCTTAAAAGTACATCCTCAGTATAAACACTAGAATATAGCCTTCAGTCTGATGTTCCTTGTTCTTAAAGTACCAAGAACTAGTAAAGAAATCATCCCTACATAGTAGTAATAATTCACAAGGCCACAAAAAGACTGGGTGGGGATTCTCTGAAATGTTAATTAATCCTGGGAGAATCAATAAAACCATTTGTTTAGTCCTAGCACCTGTTTTTAGGCAATAATATCTTCACACTACTGCTTGTTTAGTTATATTAGAAATTACACGATCTGCACAGCTGTGAAAAGATTATTGATTTGTATGTAAAACCAGGCACAAACTACTGTCTGTTCACAAGAGATTCCGAGTTGCTGTGAACAGTGTCTGTAGACAGTCTCCCAACTCCAGTGTAACATACCAGCATACCTCAAAGGAAGCAAACCAAACAAATCAACAGTTCACATCACATATAGAAGTCACTGAGCCACCTTCTTTGTCAGGTAAGAAACTTTCCAGGTCTGATATAAATAACATAAAAGAACACCAGCTTTTCAACAGCTTTTAAGAGGAAGATTAGAGAAGAAGAAAATCAACTGGGACAAACGTGACTTATTTACCAGTCAGGCAGCTTTCCACTATATCGCCCTTTCTCTATACCTGCTTGAAGCATATACTGAACTGTAAAAACATGAAAGCTTATCCAGCTAGTAATGACTAACTTCTCACCCATGAGCACTCACTGGTCCAAAGCACTCCACTGAGCAGCACTTCCTGCTCAAGAGGAGTTTGCCACTCGAAGCATAGTCAACCCACATTTATTCCTGCCCACATTAGGCAAAGGAAACAGTAAAAGTAGGATCTTTGTATCACTCATTACATTGAATAATTTACAACTATTTTTTTTCTAGGGGATTTAAACAGAATCCTTGTTGACCATTTCTGCAATACCCATAAATTACAGATCCCCCATAAAATTTAAAAATGAACACCGAGTCTCAGATACTACAGTAGCTGTAGTATTACAATGAAATCCCACTTCCATTCAAGTCAGCATATTGACTGAGCACCTGTAGACTTCAATTGTCAAGTTTCATAATTTTGTTCAACTGGCTACTGCATAACATATCCATGAACAGTATGAACAGATGTACAGCTCTTCAGTTCTGGTCACTGCATGTTTTTTCATCTTACCATGTATGGATTGAGGTGCAAACTTAATTTGAATCTCCTAGCTTTGTCACATGTAAGACAGCTCTTGACAGTCTTTTATTATTTCAAATAACAATAAAATCTTATTATTTCTGAAGTAGGTAGAGGGAGGGTTGCTTTCAAAAAAACATAATGGTAACATGTTTAGTAAGCATGACATTAGTTTCTCAGCCTCAAGAACAGCGAGACAGAGCAGTCTATTTTCATCGAACAGGTATCTGCTGCCCTGTGGCTAACTCATAACTGAAACAAACAAACGTGAAAATACTTGAGTTTTCTCTGCATTTGCTGCTGCAATCAGAAACCCCAAGCAAGTCAAACTCAGCAGGGAGAAAGCAGATAATTAATGCTTCTCAAAATTTTTTCCATAGATATTTCATCCTAGATAGTTTTATCAAAAATATCATGAATCCAGATTTCAAAAAGCTCTTCTCAAAGCATTTCCTCTAATGGAACCACAAGCTGGGTTGATTCTTGCTCTACTTTACTTCTGGTGCTCTAGGATTACTGTAGCCTTTAGGCTCAAGCATAAGAATGCTCAGCTCCCACAGATGTAACTGTAGCAGAGGCTTCCATGCAACTTTCAGGTTATGCCTTTAACATCAACTTTCACACATGTGATACTAACATGTTCCTCCCTATGCACTGAAGATCAGTTTCCTCGAGTTGCAGCTGGAATATGACTTCCTGGGCAGTTATTTTACGTGACTGCCAGAGAACTGTGACTTACTCTAGGACGTACCCTCAGGTTCTATCTCTGCAAAAATTCATGCAGCTGAATAATTCTCAAGAACACACGTCCTGACTGATCCATGTGGCTTCAGTTTGCACTTGTCCGTGTCCTTTTGGCAATGAAAGATCAATGGTAAAACAGAACTTTTCAGTTCTGGTCAAGCTTGAGCTGCTTCTGAAGGTGCTGGTTATATTCTACATCCCTCATGGTCTGTGCTTTAGACATTTTTCATCACAGAAGCCTGAAGCAAATGTACTTGATTCTAGCGCTATATGCTATGAAATGTAAATTCTGATCTTGAAAGTAACAGTATCTCAGTTTGAGTTTTCCACCTCCTCATGACAAGCTATTGTGATTAGAGGCACTACAGATTACCTAAGCAGGACTGTACAAAATATTTTGAAATGACATAAAATCTCCAGAAAGTTCCATTACTCAATAGAATGTTGTTATAACAAGTGCTCAATTCCCCTTACAGCAAAATTCCTCCAAACCTCTCAAAAAAACAAGCATAGGTTGTCCTATAAAATCTTTCATAAGGAAATGCAGCTACTGAGTAGGTGATACTATGATCCTATTTTGGGTCCTGTTTTTATCAAAACATTCAATATAGAACATTATTTCCAAAGAAATAAATGAAAAACACTATCTATAAACACACCCTTTCACAAAAACAAAGAATTGTTATGAGGTGTGTGTTTTGCCACTCAATTTGGTTCCATAAGGTTTCTGGTATTTTAAATGTGCACATATACACACAAACACACAGCATGCAGTGTTACTATGCTGGAATGCTGGAAAGTGTTCCCAGCTGCTTTAAAATGTATACTTCAACAAGTTAATGCTCTACTAAGCATTTTTCACAGTGTCTATACGAAAGAAAGCAGTTAAATGCTTCCTGCACCATTGAGTACAATAAGAAACTACTGCCCAGGGCAAGGTACTCCTTGTGAAAACATAATACAAGCTGGCAAAAGATGTCTCTCTGGGTATTGCTTCCTGAAACAGGATTGACTGGAGCACTCTTGTGTTCATGTGTTCAGAGAAGAGGCAGAGATGGAAAGGAAGCAGAGAAGAAAGCCACAGATCAGATGTTTTATTTTAATGAAGTATCCACCAGAAACCCTGATTTCTGGAAATAGAAATGATTATTAGTCTGGAAAATGGAAATTTCTGTATACTCATTGCAAGTTTACCGGCTGCATCAAGAAAATACATGACTTTCCCCGCAGTTATCTTTCCTAAAAGGAAGTAAGGTTTTAAATGGTGTCTAATTACATGGAACGCAAAGAAAAGGATATTCTGTATGCACATCTGAATGCATGCAACGTAAGACAATCTTATCGTACAGATATAACTAGAATCAGTGTCAATATATTTTTTAATAAATTCTAAAAACTATTAACTTGATAAATCAGTAGACCAGATCCTGACATTTGGCCAGCTCTTCAAAGGCAGGATAGAGCTACACAAAGACACACCAGCACCTGTTCCACTATAAGCAGCCACAACGACAAGAGATTCAGCCAATTCAGCCACTGCGTGGCTCTCTACACAGCAGCCACTGTGTATGCTCCCAACACCAGCCAAGAGAACAGGTTATCGATTTTGTGAATGGAGACAGGCCACGCTCCAATGACACAGGGAAGAATACTGTCATATCACATGTCAGATACTTTACACACACCTTCTCTTATGTCACAGGTTAATCACTGTCACTTCATCGCGTCACATGTTCTATTACTTACTACACTTAATGATACTTCACTGCTAAATGGTTTGCTGAATTCTTTTAGCAGTTAGAACTGTACCCAGTGACACTCAAACAAAGCTTCTTGCTCTTCATAGCACATTCCTGATGGAGAGCAAAGAAGTGAATATACCTGGTGTTATTAGTTCTACTGATCAGATGCATTTTATTTGGGATACAGTTCTTTTCTGTGCTTGCTGATTTATTTCACCGATAACTACAAAATACTTATGACAATCTGAAAACTGAGACTCAAATAAGCTGCGTTTAGGAGATAAACCTGATGTACCTGTGCATACACATTTAAAATGTGCATGGAAAGGATGCTCCACCAAAAGCTGGCACTGCTATTTTCTATTCATCTACAAAATGTCACACAAGAAAAAGATCTGTTTGGGTTCTTTTGTTTGTTTGTTGTTGTTTTCCCTAAAGCTGTACAGGTCTTTAGAGTAGGTGGCAAAAGAAATAACTTGACTGGAAATATTTTTGATAGAAAATCAAAAATATTTTGGTACTGTATTTGGGTACAGGCATGCTACCGAAGATACAGTCTAAACGTCGCTTTGCACATCTGTTTTTTTTTTTGTTTGTTTGTTTTTCCCAAGTATTGTATAAGTCTGAGGAGTTGTAATCAAATGCTGGCAACAGGAAGACAAAGCATGGGTTCCCATGTTCAGGACAGCGTTCTACATTCTCATCAAGTGTGAAAGTTGCAAAGACTGAAAAGCTTTTTCTGGATTTTCTGTAGATTGCTGAGGCTTGATTTTCCACAACTCACTATCTAGAAAATGTCTGAATGATATACTGACTCTGAGAGCAATACGCATTCTAATATTACAGTTTCTTTCTCTACGTGATTCAAATGGACAATTTTGATTCACCTTTGCTATAGAATTGTAAAAGCAATAGATCACTTTAAAATAAGCATAGAACACTTGCTACTGCATCTTCTAGTTGGAATTATTCCTGAAAATATTAGCAGTCGATTGCACACAGATTGATTGATGCATTGATTACCCATTCTCAGCAATAAAAAATTACCGTTACAAAAAAAAAAAAAAAAAATCACGTGTGATTGTTTTTGTGATCTGCTTGTATAATTATCTACATGCTAATATTCCTGATAACCAACAATAAACCTACCGGGATACATTAACTTGTATTACACCTCAGTTGAATTTTATAACAGTCTCTCCAATTAAAAAAAAAAACAACCAACAACAACCAACAACAAACCTCTCTCTTTCAGAGCACAGTACATTCAGGTGTTCTTTCAGCCAAGCCACTCAAATTAGATGACACCAAGGAGTCACACCCAGAACGTTGCAGAACACACAGTTCCAGGGAGTTTAATCTTCCATCATCCATCAGAAACACAAGGCAGTCCAAGTTGAATAAAGCTATATTCAGACACACCAAACCAAGCAATTAAAACCTGCCTACCAACTCCTGTGAGGTAAGCACTCCCCCTCTCTTGCATTAAAACAAAACGTTTCCTATACCTTCCTTACAGACACTTGCAGTCTACCTTAAGCAGGAAGCAAAGGAAGTTAGGGGTGAGAAAGATCCCAACTCCCTTTGTTCACACAGTATTCAACTAAATGGCTTTCTGTGATATCTACTTTAAATAACACTGGACAGGAAGGGGATAGGAAAACAAACTGAAGATGAAAAAAGAGAAATACCTGGGAGAACAGGTAAGAAAGCTGCTCTTACATCACCTAGCAACTTAGTGGGGTGGAGGCCTCCTGCCTCATCAGGCTTTACAAACAGCTGACAAACTACCAGGATACTGATAGTAAAACTACTAAGAAAAAGGTTCCTTCAATTATATATATTTCAATTAGCCTTCTGCATGAGTAAGAATTAGAATCTGAGGAACAATAACGCATTTCCTTGAGGAAGCCTTTTAATTGCTTTGGGTAAAAAATAAAACTAATTGAAGACAAATTTATAGAGTTTTCTACTAGGACTGGGACCAAGTCCAAGTGCGTGCTTGATCCCTCCACTGCATTAGCAATGTTCTCCAATACAAAAGTAATGAAGAATTTTTTTCAAGCATTTAATATCTTGAGCAATTGTTTACAAGAATTTATCACACAACAAGTTCTTCCTAACACAAATAGTATGGTATCAACGTTTTCCTTCTTATTCTCTTATCTTTTCTACTTCTATTTTTCCTAAAGCCACACATTTTACCCTATTAATATTTAAAAAAAAAAGTTATTAAAGAAACAAAACAGCCTTATGCCCCTTGACTAACAGGCACCTCCAAATCTACCATTTGTTATAACTATGTGTTTACTTAAGGTCAGATTGCAACATTTTAAAATGAACTCGTATTTTTTGAAAAGCACAATGACAAGTAAAAAACTGTAACAGAAAAAGTCACCAATAGCTCAAACATTACGGGAGACTTATTAAATAAAATTTAACTTCACAGTCATGAAAAGCAGCAGAGATCCTTATAATGAATGGACAGAATAAACCACTGCAGATCAGGAATTAAAAAAACAAATTAGAAACTCAGATCTCATTTGCTGTGAAAACAAATGGCTCTTTGTTCTTGAAAAGGAAGTTGCTAAGATAATGCAATGAATCACCCTTCTGCAGTCAATTTCTGATGCTTAATCCTTTCTATATTTCTATCATCTAATTATATATGCATTATACACTTCAGCACTGTGAAAAAGTACGTATCATTAACATCTTATCCCACAGCTTTATGAAGTAAAAATTACTCAAAACTACCTCTCCCCTACCCAGGTAAAAGCTAAAATTCCATGAGTCATTTCAATAAAGGCTAGGGAACGTATTAACTTCTTTCTCTGAAATGCAGAGAGTTTAAAAGATTCAACGCTGTGTCAGAAATGATCCTTGCTGTATTTGTTGAGAACAGATACTACTGTGCTTGCTAAAGTACCATGGATTCCATGGACACAGCATCTCCTGGTTTACTCATTATTTTACTTCTATACCTGCATACTGGGTCTGGCTGAGATGGAGTTGACATAGCAGCTTGTAGGGTGCTGTTTTTATATCTGTGAAGAAAAGAGCCAATAAAAGTATTTTAACTACTGCTCAACAGTGTTTGCACAGCACCAAGACCTTCTCTGTTCCTCACCCTGCCCCCAGTGAGTAGATCAGGGTGCACAAAAGACTGGGAGAGGACATAACCAGGCAGATGACCAGAATTAACCAGAGATATTCCATGCTATATAACATCCTGCTCAGCAAGAAAATGGAAAGGAGGAAGACTAGGGGAGGTTAGCTCTCTTTTGCTTGGGAACTGTCTGGACATAGGTCTAGTGCTGGGAGGGGCTGAGTGATTGCCTTTGCATCACTCGTTTTCTTTCTTTCTTCTACCACTTCTCCTTTCCTTTTTAAATTATTTTTTATCTCAACACAAGTTCTCACTTTTATTCTTCCTCTGTCCCACTGTGAGGAAAGTGAGCTGTGTAGTGCTTCGCCTACTGGGGTTAACCCACAGCACCTGTCTTGCAGCACAACTGGTATAACCTGGCTGATGATGTTTTTCATGTTGCATGATGATGACTACCATGTTACAGATGAAAGTAGGGTCACCAAATCCTGTATTACAAATCAGTTTGCAGCGGTTCCTCTTTTGCTCAAGTGGAAGAAGCAGTGCTCTGTGAACAAAAGAATTTGAATTTCAGATAACATAGTAATGTGAGGCTCTCAGCAGCCCAGTTTGTACCAGAACCCAGAGATGGACGTGATAATCCTTGCGGGTCCCCTCCCACTCGCGTTGTTCTACAATTCTACTGTAGGGTCAATACGGTTAAGTCAAGCTGCATGGCAGCATTCACACAAACTATAACCATACTTGCAGCTGCTTTTCCAAAATTGTTGGAAATATTGATTGTGAATTAGAAACAAACATTTTTGCACTGAACATCAAAGTCAACAGAACTAAACCCATCTGCACAGCTGGACTTTTTCTACATAAAAGATTAGTTTTTGTTTTTTTTTAAGACATCACCCCTCTCTTACTTCTATGAGCTATTAAAACCTTTAGAATTGACCTTGTCTTCTCCTTCACAGAGCATCAAGGGTTTGTCTGTGAATCAGAGGAGAAAGCTATTCTGGTTGCCATAATTTTCATTGTTCAAGATAATTTTTCTTTTCTTTGTCAAGCTAAGATTTTCACATAAGTTTCCAAGCCTTACAACTGAAAAAATCATCCAGTACCCAGTCATAAGTGGTTCTTACACTCTAATTACAGTGCTCTGTGCTTTCTGAATTTCTCAGCCATCAGAGGACACACATCTCACGTAAAAGGGGAAGGAGAACATCTGTGACCGAGTGTGATACAGTTAACAAGAGAATTTAATTGAGAAACATTTTTGCATCTCACATTAGGTGTGACTCTTAGTTATGTGGTAAGTTCATGGCTGACAGGAAAATTATGCCTTACATCTGCAGAGACATGTAAATGCCTCATTAAGTTTAATAATTATCTGTTAGAAGGGTAGTTCCATAAGAAGTTTTGCTACTGAAAAATAGAGGTGACACAATGAAACAACATTGCAATCGTATCTTCACTGACCTTGCTGAATGAGTTCTCCAGTCCAGAAATACGTTTATAAACACAATAATTTTTATATTGTACAGCATGTATGAATGGGTTACACCATGGAAAGATTATCAAGTAGCCCATGAAATTAAATGCAGACTACACTTTCAAGATTTGAGCTCAGTTCAACCTGCATGTTAATATATATATATAGCAAAGTCAGAAAAAATATGGAAGGGGAAGGACATTCTTATGAAATGATACATAAAAGGAGATTTCACAGACCCACTTTCTCTTTTCCAATCAAAAACTACAAGTTACCATCTTTAACAGCTAAAAATCAATAGTAGATGATTGATTTCACAATTTTCTCTATAGTTAAAACACAGACAGAAACCACTGTTTGTCTGGATGTGGCAGAATAGTATTCCAACTATAAAAAGCTCTGAGAAACCTACAATAAAGCATTTACATCGACAGCTCGGTTCAGACAGCTAAACAAGGATTATAGAGATCCAGGAAACCAAAACAGAACATTAGCAACTTCTGCTCACAATGAGCAGGCTGTTAGACAAATGAAGCACAACCTGCATGCTAGCCAGTCACACATTTTGACACATTAAAAAAAGACCAGTTTATTATATTTAACATATTTACAAAATATTACAAATTAAAGTACTGTAACACCAGCATTGCATGACAACAAAATCTCCATACAAGCAAAAACAGCACATGAAAGAAACACTCCAGAATATTTAGAAGTCTTTGGTACTCAAAATATAGCTTAAGATGCAGCATTAACTCAATTAATACAGGGCATTAAACATAGACAATAACATGTAGATTTATATCACAAAAGTAAGTTTAGCTATGGCTTTCATTCTTCTCAAAGGCTGATTATTGGATTCAGGAATTGCTTAAAGGCTTTACAGCAATTTTAGGTTGGAGAGAGTACTCAACATGATTCTAAAACCAAGCAGTTGAAAATGACTGATGCATTTCTTAACGCACCGAATTAAATTGCTTCTTCTCAGAACTGTACAACAGCAAAGCACTAAACACTTCACAGGCCTATAGTCCATTCCTCTACCCCTTGAGCAGGCAAAACTGTGAAAGAATCAACTTCATCTACTTGAGGAATATAGGATCACGCTCACAATAGACAATAAAACTGCATGGCAAAACATGATCAAAGATAGTATATCCTAATCTACACGGCTGTACAGATCATTTACAGAATGTTGTATGCATATGTACATATTTACAAATGCTCTGAATTGTTCCATCAAGTAATGTACTTAACATAATCACAGTTTACATAATTTTGAGGTAAATCCATCCACACCAGCAGAGTTTCATCTGCAATGCTGAATCTCACAAGTGAAGGATTTCTAATTAGGAGATGCCCACTTTTACCTGGTCATAAAACAGCGTGTGCTAGTTGTAACAGATGGATGGAATAGTCACAGAGAGGAGGGAGATTACTGTCATCTTCTGTGCTGGGCTTGGTTCTTCATGATGGCCAGGAAGCCAAAAAGAAGCAAAAAATGCTGGGGGCATCTAAAAACATCTGAAATAGGTACTACCACAGATTCTGCTCTGTGGATGGACAGTGGACATTATGCTGCTTGTAGAGTGGGAAAAATTTCAGTGTTACATAATGCAGTACCTATGCACACTACTTGCAAGTTGCCTGTGTGAAAAGGGAACA
The DNA here is from genome assembly GCA_013396635.1 of Penelope pileata. Classification (NCBI taxonomy): domain Eukaryota; kingdom Metazoa; phylum Chordata; class Aves; order Galliformes; family Cracidae; genus Penelope; species Penelope pileata. The sequence goes on from WBMW01002239.1 coordinate 1,070,314, forward strand.
GAGAAGAACAAAGAGAGGATATGGAATAGAATGAATTAACTTTCTTGAATAAATAACATTACCTTGGATGAAAAATGCATTTAGGAGCTTTACTTTCTCTGAAGTTTTTCAAGCTGAGTTGGAAATTATCTAAATATTACAAACTGTAAATACAAAGGCATCACTCACCCTTCTTTTAGCTTACAGCACTTCTGACACTCCATAAATAAATATTGAAACACTGCCTCACCCAAGGGGTAGATGCCACTTTGAGGCCTGATCTTTCAAGCTAGTTAATCTGGATACATTGTTCCTTCAGGACATTCATAACATTGCAACAAGATCACTCACTGCATTGCCATTAACATCCCAGGAAAGGAGAGGAACAGGCACACAGAATTCTGCAAGTTCCCTCTGCACTACCTCGTCAGAGCACAGAAGATGATAGAAACTTCTAAGTAGGAACAGAAGCTCCTGTCTAACCAGGAAAAACAGCTTATAGTCGGAAGCATCAAAAAGTTTATCTGAATCAACCAAGAGATTAAGATACAACATTTTGTTCCCAAAAAGTGAAATCACCCTGCATCAGTATATCCTGCTACACAATAGCACTACAATATTTATTTAATGCTAATGTTTGAAATTTTAAAACAAATCTTGCCATAACTACCCTCAGGTTGCACTTCTATGATCAGCGGTAAAATTTAAAAAGCTGAAATGACAAAGAAAGATCCCAGAATTCCACTTCAGGGATGATTTTTCAAGCAATACCATGTCACTAAATCTTTCTAAAATGCTTTCTTTAAACAAATTGTTAGAAGATTTAGGCAGGACCTCAAAGAACTCAGTTAAATAACCACATATACATGAATGCTACTCATGTTTACTATATTTATGTTTCCTTCAGAATGATTTTTTTTCCTAATGCATAACTGCTTGTAAGGTGATAAGTAAGGTAGTTTGATGCTTTGAGCAGCCTATTGACTACACTTTATGCCCACTGGAATGACTGAACTATATTTTCTGCATACAGTGATAAGGAATAATAAGCCTTCATCTCCTCGGACCATCACAGATGTTAGCTAGAGGAAAACAGACTTATTAAACATTCAGCCATAGCTACTATTCATGGTGTACTACAGGGTGAAATGAAAAGAAGAATAAAGAAAATTGTTTTCCAAAAATCTTCTAGGAAGGCGAGCGCTGGACTTTGCACTGATCCCCAGTGATGACCAAGTGGCAGGTTGTTTCTTGCACAGCTCTGGGCAAGGTAATAATCTGTCAGCACAAACTTCTTTATAAATCCCAACATTAAGACTAGAAAGTTCAGACAGACAAAATGCTGCTGCTTAAGTACTTAACACAACCAATAATACTTGAAGTTATTAAATTTTACAATCCCTGAAATTGCTGGTCAGCAGAGGAAGGATTTTAATTCATTCATCCTCTTCAACATAAGTAGATGGAAACCAGCCCGCCTATAAAGGAAAAAAGCAGAACAATATAATACATTTTTTTACATGGCTGAACTAGGCAAAAACAATGATGGGTCTGTTCAGTAACTAAGAACACTATTACGAAGATAAACTTGACTGACCTGCCACGGTTAAGTTAATAACTTCTAAAATAAATAAATAGAGTAACTTGCAGATATGATGACTTGGAGACTAAATTCCCACCCTCAATCTTTTTAAAATTTTAAAATAAAATAAAATAAACCTCTTTTTCTCAAATTGGATGTCTATGCATTTACAAAAAAAAAAAAAGGCTAGAAAAGCCAAGTGCAGAAGTTGTTTTCACTATAAGATGCTGCTATCTTTTAATTAAACAGTTCTCAGTTCTCTTACAAAGGAAATAGTGACCGATTCCACTGCAGTTAAATCTTATTGGTGACAACAGGACTTTTAAATGAGACAGAACTGGAAGGCAGAGACTACTGTTTTATACTTCGTAACTTATACCATTATTTCCTTTCTGAAACTAATGATGTATCAAATGATTGTATTAAACATAAATATGACACTGCTTCCCTTTATGATTGTCTTATCTATTCACTTTAGTTTTTCATTCAGACTTCTTTACACCTAAGCCAATTTAACACTGATGAAAGACCTCAAAACCAAACCTGAAACATGACTGGAAGAAGTGATTGCACAAACAGCAGTCATCTTATGATATCAAGTTCAGGCTGTGAAAGCTACCAGAAAAAAAGCTAATTTATAACCAGAGGTCCTCTAGGAAGTGGGTAGCTACACTAGAAGAATGAGAATGCTCTGTTTTCTTCAACACATGAAGGATACAGCATGAGCACTATTTCTTCTGATTCCATATTGCCTGATTGTTTCACTTTAAGATCACAACCACAGTATGGTCTTTATAGCTCAGAAATGCTACTTCAATGAATTCAAAGCCATCCATGTCTCAGAATACAGTATGAAGTGACTTTGTAAAAATCACTGCTAAATGGCGGCATAAACACATGTGGCACTTAACCACATTTTTTTAAAGATCAAAAGCAGAAGCCTCCTAAGAAAAACATGGTTGATTTCACAGCAGATTCCACTGTAGTCTAGAAGAGAGGCGGAAAACACTGTGTGTCTATCTGCTACCTAGACTTCGAGCACCAGGAACTCAAAAAGATCCTGAGGTTCTGACCCCACCACGTGTGGGATCAATCCATGCATGCAACACAGTTCAAGGAAGCTCATCTGTGGCTCTACTATTAATCCTGGTTATTTTCCACCCATGCAATCTTGCCCCAATGTAGCCTAGCAGGTTGCATTAAAAAAAAAAAGAATTCATTTAGACACTGAGAAAGCTACTTGGCAAGAGTTCTGCCTGGCTCCTATGGAACAGATGAAAACATGTTGCATCTTGCAAACTTAAGTATACAATACAAAGAAGGCTTATGATGTAGGAACACATAGGGGGTTTCTGTTTTCAAAACAAAATCACTGACAGTAAAGTCAATAAAAAGAAAGAAAAAACATACCTTTCCATTTACTTCACCTCTCCACCAGCCATTTGCACTCATCTTTGTATAAATTTTTACAATGTCCCCTTTCAGTAAGGACAGTTCTCTCATGTCTCTTGCACAGAAGTCATACCTTGCAATGGCAATGCCTATCACCTTTGGACTAAGCACTGAAATGAAACAGAATTTGATATTAGAGTTTGTTAATTAACAGGTACTAAAGGTAAACAGCACTACTGTAAAATATAAGACGATTTCATGACAACATTCACTGGCATCAACTTTATGCAAATGTGATAGCATCCGCACATAAGATTTCAAGAAAGTAGGTGAATGGTGAAAAGTTGAAGGGATTATGTGATTTATTGTAGTTTTTATTTTCAGAAAAAAATATCAAATTAGATAAGATATAAAAAAACCTAACCTTCACACCACAAATTGTGAAATACATTTGAAATTACTGTATACTTGTGCTTCGTAATAAAACTTGCTGCCAGTTACACGCATCAACATATTTTACAGGTCACTAGTTTCTTTCCAAAAGAATTGTTAGCATTCACAGTTGATTTATGTTTATACCTCTAATGAAGCAAAACAAACAGAATGAAGTACTGTGTTTTCTCAGAAACAACTCCCAAGTTAAATATTAACATACATAAAATTGGAAGCTGATATCAGCATGAGCAAAAAACCAAAGTTTCTACAGCAAATTGGTATAGATTATTTGTTACAATCTGCATGAACACTTGCTGATGTAATCTCACTCTTTTCAGGACTTTATTCTGTAAATCACTGTTGAATCCATTCTACAAATCTTTCAACAAAGAAAGAAATGCTTGAAAACTTTTTCCGAGGTTTCAGTTAAATTAATACCTAAAAATTCAACCTACATGTAAGGATTTCGCCAATGTCAAGCACAGATATTTTAAGCCACAAAAAGAGTTATAGAGTAGTTTAAAATAACAAATGTAGAAAAAGTCTCATCTGAAAAACAACTCCCTCTCCCCTAAAGCTTTACTTATAGGAAATGGTTTAACACTGGTGTAGAATGTCTTTACTTGTAAAATAAACCTTTCCCAGTGATACGAAAGAGGTCACGGCTTCATCTCTTGATGAAGGCCTGCAGATTAAGCAGTTTAGAAACAACACCTAATTCTCGTTGCATTTTCAAGATTGAATATTTGGCCAAAGCTTTATTTATTTATTTTAAATTAAGGCCATTTTCTTTTACAGCTTCCTTCTGATCTCACTGTAACAACAAATACTGTAGTTAAACGATGATTAAATGTATCATGAAAAATGAAATGCCTAAAGCTTGTTCTAGGAATAGACTATACCCTCTTTTACATCCTATCATTAAAATTTAGTCCAATATTTCAGACTGCATACTTGGAATATTCTTATCAGATGCTTTATACAGAATGTATAAGATGCAATGAGAAAAAAAAAAAAAAAGAGCATCTCAAGTTACTGCTTATGCTTACAGAATGAATACGTTGTAGAAATCTAGGCCATATATTACTTTTCCCCCTCCAAGCAAGTCATCTGTAGTCACTACTTGTTCAGATCCTGACATCAATATTATGTCCTATACCTTATGAGGATTTCAGTAATCAATTTTGCAGGGAAAAAGCACAGCATGGCAGAAATCACTTCGGAGGGAAAAAAAGAAAGCAGTTATTGATTGTAGAGTCAGTAACCATTTATAGATGAGCAGCAATACAACAGGCAGGTGTGGGGAAGCACTGCAGGGAGTGATTCTGGGGAGCAGGGTATCACTAAACATTCTACAAAGGAGGCAAATGGGCAATAAAGATTACAATATAAGGCAAAGACAAATGAATTTGGGACAACATCAAAGGAGAGAGCTAGGGAGGGAAGAAATGAATGGAAGAATAAGGAAGAGGAAGCACAGAAGAATAATGAAGGGGGAAAATATTGAGGAAAAATTAGGATAGAAAAAAAAAGAAGTGCAGATCTGGGGAGAAAGGAGTAGGGCTTTTAATTCTCTTTCAAGTTGTGAAGCCAGTGAGGAAAACTAGACAGAAGCAAGAAAAATCATAAATCCAAAGTCTTGAGGCAAAAAGAAGCAAAATCTAGATTAATTTAGAATTCAACATCTATATTTTCAAATAAAAGATGCTTATGACAGGAAATACATGAAAGTAAGCCAGATAAGCAAAGGAATACAGGAAAAAAATTTGGAAAAAATATTAACCCTATTCCTCTGGTGACTTTCACAGAAACAACTTGAATAGAGGCTATCAGCCCTGAAGTCTCTATCCAAGCTGTCCTCAGGTAAGTGAATCTTGAGGGAAGACAGCATGTGGAAAGGACATCTGTACAGATCAGAAAGAGAAGAAACACTGTGTGAAGCAGAAAAAAATGATAGCTACAGGGAGAAAAAGGAAAGAGAAAGAATGGAATCAGCAGTGGAGATTGATGGAAAGAATGGGCCCAACAGGAGAACGTGAATAAGAAATTCAAGAAAAAAAAAAAAAGCAAAGGCTATCAAGGAACTATTAATTAAAAAAAAAAACCCTTGTATATTAGGAGAGAGATACTGCGAGGATGAGTAGGAAATAGAGACAGAAATCTGAGGGAAGTGAATAAAAGGTATATGTGTGAATTAGAAAAATACAGTTTTCCTCAACCTAGCCCTTCCTTCTGCAAACAGGAAGAAATGGCAGGGAACTGTAGTGAGCTTTGGTTCACACTACCGTATACTGCAAAATATTCTCACTGACAATGAGATAGACATGCTGCAAATGAATTTCAATACCATCTTGGTCCAATGTTGAAGCAACTGGGATGCACACAGAAGAGACTTCATGGGATTACAGCAAACTAGGCTAGCTCACGTTTCTGCCTGTGCTGAAATTCCACAAGGATCAGTGTACCATCATAGAAGCTGTGAGCAGCTGTTTCTCTCTCCTATGGTATTGCCTCCTGCTATTCCAGCAGCCATACCCCTACAGGTCGCTCTTGTGTATTAGTTGCCATCCTCATTGAAGCAATGTACATTTCCTTGCACTGTTTAACCAAACTTTTGTTCTATTATACAAGCACATGCAACACCTCCAGTAGTGCTCAATAGCTGGTTTAATTCTTCTTTTGTGTTATCATCTTCTATATATAGATCAGCAGAAGTCAGTCGGTTCTGAAGATCCTTTTTGAACAAAAAGGACTTGCAATATTATGAAATAAGTATTTGTTCATTTAGAGTAAGCAAATTCTTTGTGTTTTGAAAAGATAGCATTACGAAGAACATACAAAGTATTGTAGCCTATCAAAATACTAAATACCACTCAAACATGTAGATAAGCTTAAATTATGAACTACCACTCAATATTTTCCCTCATTATTTCATGCTTGCATAAAGAAATACTTTACACAGCATATTGTGATATGCAAGACACTGAATCCTTACTTATTTTCTGTTAAAATTGACCAATAAAGCAGTCCTTCATAGGAAGAAAAAAAAAAGAGTATAATTATCAGTTGTTGAAACCATATGTGGGAATATACAAGGAACGTGTGATAGGCTAAAAGTAACCCTGAGTCCTGATTGCTGATCTGTCATTGCAGGCCACTTCATGACTTCCCCTACACCACGGAACACAGACATCGGTTTCGGTAAAAATGCCTCTAAGAGTAAGTATCGTGCAACTGAATGGAAGACAGACCATCTTTTATCCCTGCCCTAAAGATGAATGCCACATGCTCATAGTATTCACTTGCAATAAAGTACCAAACATAGCTGCTCTGAGTTTTCTGATTAAAATCAGAATCAAGAGCTGAATGCCATGATCACAGGGCAAACAGCTAGGCCAGAACAGATGTGTCCCTTCACATAAACAAATGTTAACTGAAAGAGTTCCTTAAAGCTTGGATTCTCAGTCAATGCTGTGACTACTAAAAAGGAGCTAGTATATCCCCTCCAATAAATCTATATCTGTATATAAGGAGATAAGAACAGAAGAAATCAACTCAAACATAGCAAACAACTGAGGACCAAAACATTTAAGAGCAGTGAAGGACACAGTTACAGAAGATCGTAGCATGAATCAAGGGAGGGCTCATCGGAGGCACTCTCAGCACAACACACCAACCTTTCTATTCTTGAGCTCCAACCTACATTGTTTTCCCTCTAGAAACTATGGAAAGACTTCAGAATCCATCTCAGAGCACTAAGAAATTTAGACTACCTCTGTTGGACAAAAATAAAGCACATTGCCTATTCATATCTTCTAGTCAGATCTTAATATGACTACATTTGTGTTCATGCATGCTAAGCACCTCCCCTTCCCCAGCGCATGAGCCAGTCTCAGTGCTGATTTGCACAACGTAGAAGCCCTCCAAACCCATGGATCATGGAGATGATCCAGCATGTTATTAGCAGAACTCCTTCTTTACGCTCCTTAAATGCATTTACCTTGCCACAAGTCATAATCATACTGGTACACTAATTGAGACTAGCACTACTACAAGCATTTTTACACAGTCTCATTTTAAAATGTTTGGATTTATTAAAGCCAGAAGTCTCCATGAGAATAAAGAAAATATCTGAAAACAGATGGGTAGCATTAATTGACCACGTTAATGCAGAATTTAAAGAAAACATTTTCTACCAAAATACTACTGTACTCTAAGATGTTTCTGTAGCATGGTTTGCTGCAGGGATGGGACGAATATATTATTTATCTACACACATTGACATCTTTAATTTGCACATTTGAACAAAGACATTAAAACATATAGATGTCACAGCTACACAGCAAATTAATGGTCAATCGATCACTGATTGAATCTGGTGCAACTAATGAGCTTTGCAACAGGTATTCAAACTCCTCCATTGTAACATACACTTTTTCAGAAGTTTAAGAGTTTGTTCCTTGTTACACGTCAGGAATAACATGCCAAGACTCCTTTTTTGGACTTAGAACTAAAATATGAGATTCGTCCCTTCCCTCACTTGACACACAGAAACAAACAGAAACAAATTTAGAATATAAAAGCAGTAAAGCAGTACCTGACCAGAAAGGAGTGGAGGAAGGGGGAACAAAGCTGTAGTCTGGAGGAGTTACAAAAGAAAACCCACAGAACAAAGAGGGGGCTTAGAGAAAGAAAGAGAAAAAGAGAAAAGCAAAAAGAACATTGAAATATTGACACAAGACTTAAATAATAGTTTTTTAACTATATAATTCATTGATAATAAGGAAACTAAGGTTCCCTACTAAGGATGTCTGGGAGGAAATTGACTGTAATAACTAGAAAATTCGAATCTATGATTTAATTTTTAACAATTGCATTTTTCTAAGAATAAGGTAGAAAGAAGACATTCGGGGTTTAAGAGAAGCAAATTAAAACTGCAGACTCTTGCAAATATTTTCAGATACGGCAGGGCTTTTTTCTTTTCATTTTTGTGTGCCTCACTTCATAACGGTGCAAAAGCAGGAACTCATGCATACATAAGAATTCCTCTCAAGTCCAGGGAGACTACAGGCACATGCCCTCAATTAGGAATACAGGCTGAATACCAGTTGAAACGGGATCTCATAATGTGCACAGGGAGAACTACGCATTTTGCCCTGGTAATCATTAACATCAATAGGTATTCCACAGCTAAACTATATAGTCTAAGGACCAAACAGTACTTCTCATCTTGGCAGTTTTCTCTGACTTGAGAGAAAAATCTCAAGCAAACAGAAGTGTAAATTTGAACTAGGCAGAACTTTCACACCATCCTAATCCCTGTAACAGCTTCCTCAGGTCAAAGACTACAGATGCATTTGCTCTACTACCAACAAACCTAGGATAATTTGCCACCACATTTTTAAATGCAAATTTAGGTGAAATGGACTAGCATGGCTTTAAGCGGAACTATGTTTTGCTGCCACATTCTCACTTCCTGTCGCTCCTTTTGAAGAGGCAATTAACTCATTTTCGTCTTTATGTAACATATAAAATCTAATTAAGTTGTGACAATTTCTCCCTGCTGTGCACTTGGGAGGAGAAAGTCCATTCTTAATAAGATAAATAATATTCTAGTCTTTAAATAATACCCAATAATATCTATAATTATTAAACAATACCATTCCTCAAAAATGTAGCAGGGTTATACTCATCACATAAAGCTGCTTCTCTGAATTTATTCTTATAACTACAGAAGAAACACAATCATTGGGCTTCAAAATGGTTATTTGCAGGAATGAAGACTAGAACTATTTTATGCAAGGAACAAACACAGAATCCATGATGGAGGTAATGATATGGATTTATGCATCTTACCTGGATGAGAATAGATGCATTTATGACAGTGAAACAGTCAGCACAAATAAAATTAACACAAGTGATACAATACTTTCACATACATAATCTATGATGTAGTATCTGAAATTAAGTAATTCAAAAGAAACACTCTTGCAGACTAAAAAATACCTTCTGATCCTTCACAGTGATGACCCTTTCTCTGCCTCTAAAACTGAATGGATTATCTGAGAATGCATGAGCTTGTCTGAGAACAGGAGCAGGTGACCACAGGTGATAGTTCTGTGTGGAAGTGTTTCACAAACCAAAAGAGGCAACTTTACTCAAGTAGTGTGTCCATTCTCAGGGACAACTAACTACCTTTATACCTAAAGAATTGCAGTAATAGTAAGAAAAAGTAGCATGCAGGGATACTACAAGTTAGGTGCTACATAAGGACTAACTGGTCCTTTCCTATCCTGTCCATACATCTTAATTGTTTGAGACTTCTCTGTCTTTGGAGGTTTGATTTTATGCAAAACTATGGTCTGCTAAACCTGTGTGGGCAAGGAAATACTACAGGATTTCTGCAGAGAACTAGCCTGTGGTGTTGTCCTTTAAGAAAGCCTGGGTTCTTGTTTCTGTATAGGCTGAGGCAACATTTTATTTGTCAACAGATGTCATTTACACAGTTAATGCATCAAGCAGTAGAATGACCTGATATAATGAATGAATCAAGTAATGTTTGGCCTCATAATTTACGTACATTAAAAGCTAAGCTTGACAAAGATTCAGATTTCTCAATATGGATTGTGCACTGCATCAGTAGATTGGAATAAAGTGCCAAGAACTATTTTGCAGAAGAACATCAACTGTTCTTCCGCTTTTGCCTTTATTTCATTAAGTGGTTGATCTCTCCTCAAGTCTAGTATAAGAATTAACATTTTTCTGTGTAGTGAAACAATTTGATCCTCCTACTCCTAGAAAAGTTGGAATTGAAAAATTAAGAAGAACAAATGTACCGTTTCCCCAAAAGTCATCTTAATTAACTTGGATTTCTGTATTGGGAAAAGTAAATGTCTAACAGCTTTTACAATCACATTAAAAGTGTGTATGACGTATCAGAAAAGAGTGGGTGACTTATCTAAGACCAGGAGAACTTTAAATTAAAGTGGGAAGCAAAATTAACCATCTCCACAAAATGAAGATTTTGTTCTAAAAATTAAAAGAAAAAAAAGGTAGATAACAAAGGGAGAAGTGAATTCCTTGAAAATAGAAGATATTACAAATTGATTTGATAGGATTCATACTAAAAATTTCAAAATAAGCTGAAATACCATATTATTTTCTTTCCTTCAATGGGTAAATGAAAACACAACACTTACAAAAAAAATTAATACAATCCTTTCTCACATTGTTTTAGAAAGCAAAGTTAATTTGGTATTGCCATTCAACTTCAGAACAGCTCAAAGACTGCCAGCAGGAAACGATACAACTTTGAGAACATTTACAGTAGTCTATCTGATGTTTTTCAGAAACACTTTCACATTTATTCTGTTAATTACATATGCTCAAGACCAGCTGCTTTGAATAAGTAATAAGTTGATGCCTTTTCAAAACATATCCTCATTAAAAAAAATCCTGATACACAGTCATGTGAATAGTACAGCGCAAAATAGCAAACCAAAAGCCCATTTGAATTCAGCTACAAATCACCAAAGTGCATTGCCCTCACCAGCTTCAACTTCATGCTTGTTGAAATGTGGTGAATATGACACTGAGTAATTACAGAGCTGAACAATGGGCAAATGCCCATCTTCAAATTCAGCAGACTTGGCTGGCTCCCTTTCAACAACTGAGGTGGGGTTTTTTGCACTGAAATTAGGTGGGAAGAAGTCAAAGAAATCAGCTGTGTGGAAGTTCACATTGAGGGCTGAAATGAACTGAAAGCAAGTGTCCCATGACCTGCTTCCTTCCTTAAACAAAAGGGCAGACCAAAATGTACACACTTCTTTTAAACAGAACAGCTGTAAAACTGAGCAGCATGACTCACAGATGGGCTGCTAATCAGGGATATTTTGCTTAAAAAAAAAAAAAAAAATCACAGGGGCATGCTGACACTTAAAAAGAAAATTGTCATATCCATTAATTGAAGTGTCATCCAGAGTCAATCTAGGTAGGACTAGAATTGTGTATATCCATTAGGTTTTACACAAGTCTGAGAACTGAGAGGTTTTATCTGTTTGCCTTAAGAGAAAATCTGCCAATTTCTTCCAGTATATTTTGTAATATTAAATGATTGGAATTTACTGTAGCAGAGATGCAATTTCTCATCCCCTTGAGTAAAATGAGAACATCCCCCATTCACTTCTCTTGCACCCTGTGAAGCATTAAGTGATTGAGTTAACGCTGTTGCAGAGTTGGTGGACAGTACAGCTATATCCTAACTGGTGTAAGAAAGGGAAGAGAACAAAATGTTTCTGCTCACATCCACTAATAACAAAAACATGCAAAGAAAAGCAAGCAAGGGTTATTGTCTAAATAGTTACAGCCTCAATGCTATGAAGAGCCAAAGGATGAAGAAAGCAAAGTAAATGAAAAGAGAGAAGCAAAGAGATCACAAGCTAAAGGGACAAGAAAAAATGAGACAGAAATCCACTAAGAACAGAGATGCAATGAAACACATCATAGCACAGAGAGAACAGACAGGACTCCAGAAAAGCAGTGAAATAAAACAGAAACAATAAGGAGGTATTAGAATATAGAGACAGAGTAAACGAAATGCACAGAGACACAACAGTTTCTTACAATTATCTATTCTAAATTATATTCACTTTAATTACGCGAGGAAGAAAGTCTCTGAAGTTACAGAAATATTATGGAATAAAGAAAAACAAGCAGATAAACAGAAGCTCACAAACAGTAGATGAAAGTAACTCCACCACCTTCATCATCACAGAGACTAGACTGGTCTTTCATAGGAGTCTTCCTACTGTTAAAATCCATTAATTTTTATTTTCCTGCTATTATCTAATACATTAAAAAGATACAGCAATTGTCTGCAGGACTGCAAATCTAATATTTGCTCTTTCACAGAAATGTTATCTATCTTCTAGAGGTGGGCCATGTGTAATTTTTAACATTACAATTCTAAAAATCATGCTAGTTTCCACTTAAATTGTAAGAGGTCAAAAAAAAAGAGACCATGTTAATTCTAAATCTTCTCAGTTTACCTCTCAACTTCAAAACTTTTTAACTGCTATTTACATTGTACATAGTAGTTCATTTACTTTTAAAGCATACAGGCATGGAATAAACACCTAAGGTTAAAAGTAAAGCATAAAAATAATTATGATACAGTAAATCTAATAGCTCTGAACTTATTTGAGAAATTTCTGTGGTGTTATTGAGATCCTACCTCATACAGCTACACCTACAAGATTGATTTATTTAAATCTCTTTGTAAGGATTTGAAATTGTCACAGATACTTATTAACACTTTAGCTGCATGTATGCAAATATTTAAGAAAAAAAAACAGGCAGGATGCAACTCAACCTCTCACCAGCATTGCTAATAGATTTTTTAATACCAAGGAAATTTTAAATTTGGCAGCATGACAAACTTGCTAGACATGTTTATAAACCTCCTGACAGATCTGAATCTGCTTAGCTTCCAAAAAAAAAAAATAAATAAAGCCCTTTTAATATATACGACAGAAAACAGTACATCAATTTGTAATACTCACTGTTGCCACCTGTTCTGTTACTCCTTTGTCCCACTGAGTTTTCAGATTCTTTGTATGGAAATTGAAGAGTAGTATCCAGACTTCGAAAGCCTTCTTTGAGAGAGTGGTGCTTATAGTATTCTACAAGTTCCTTGCAGAAAGGAAAACACTGTCATTGGAAATTGAAATCACATCCTTTTCAAGATTCTGGTGCACAGTCAATGACAGTTTTATAAAATAAGGTTACTGGTATGATCCCACAGTGCATGTACATTAAGAAATCAAGTAGCCTAATAAATATTAAATGCTTTTATACTGCAACTTAACTCTATTATTTAATTCCTGCCCTGAAGTACAGAGCACCTTTATAAAGTGAAACCTTATTTTTCATAAAGATGATACACGTCTTTTTTTTTCTTTTTTTTAAAACGCAACTTCATTGTCAGAGGCAACATCTATTGCTCCTCTGAGCCAAGCTGAGAGTGTATTTGCTTTTCTGAAGTCAGACAGAAGGCAAGATTAACTGTTTATTACGTATATAATGGTAACTGCCTTTGTTTTCTCTGCAGTGATAAGGGATGATCATCCGCTAACGAATTTATAAGCACACAGAACCCAAATAAGCACATAAGGCTTGCATATAAAACAACAGCAACTTGATGAGCAGATAAATGGACCATGCAAAAATATCAAGGCTTTACCATTAAAATCTGTAGGTTTTTCCTCCTCATAGTGCACACTAGATAAAAAAAAGAAATCCAGCAGATCACAGTCTCCTTGGACCCAATCCAAAAATTCCTCAACTTCTCTCTATATTCAATAAACTGGCACAAATAGCTTATATAACCAAGGAGATAAATTACTTAAGTATTTATTCTAAAGAAGGCAGCATGCAGCCAAATACTGACGGCTCATGTTCTTCCTTCAGTATCTTTAACCCCAGTCTCTAAGATTTGAATTAGTTCTAATAGTGACAATGTCATAGAGTTTGTGCACAGAACCTGGAATAAGATTAAAATTTACCAGACAATTACAAGCAAACGTATTTTGTTTGATTCATGATACTGCAACTGTGAGATTTCACTCTTCAGAAATCCCTGTAAACTTTCACTGTAAACCCTTCCCTTCTACGAGTAGCTACTCAGTCAGTGCATTCTACTCAGCTACACTCAGATTTCCAAAACAAGAGCTGACCAAGCCAAGCATAGAACAAAATAAGGAAAAAGTACTACGTTCAATTATTTCCTTCTAGTTTAAAAAAAAAAAAAAAAAAGAAAACCACCTAAATTATCCTACTACAGCCTTTATCAGTTCAGTGATACATTAACTCCAACAAAATGACTCCCAAATGAGTCCAAAATTTACTGCATAAACCACGTTTCTGATCATTGTCTGAAGCCTATTTTCTGAACTGAACTCTGGAGCACTTCACTTCCCATGCTGCGAGCTGCTGTACATCCCTGAAACTGTTCCTAAAGCAGAGTCTGAAGCTAAGCAAAATCTACACCTGCTTTTAACAGTTCGTAATTACAGACTGCCAGACACTACAAGGAAGCAGGAAGGCCAAAGGCCAGAAGAATAAGAACTTTGTTTGGGCTTTGTTATCAGACATTAGTACAGCAAGGCAAGCTACAATGTCTGCAACCAAATTTTCTTTCACTTATCATCACCACGTACCACAGACATTCAAATTACCAAGGCAACAGAGATGGTGATTTGTAAGCAAGCAGCATCCAAACTAGGATTCCCAGTTAAATGGAAAAACAGTTACTATGAAACTTATTTTATCATCTTTCTTTGCACCAGAAGCCTAACAATTATGTAGACTGGTAAAGATAGCAAGAATATCAACTAGATAAATCTTTATCCACTGGCAAAATAAGTAAAATGGTTCCATACACAGGAAAAAAAAATTATATTCGGTCATGAAGATTCAGTTGCTTTTAAAATTTTTGCTTTTAACACTACTCTTCCAGTCAAAAAACAACTGACCTCCAATCCATTCATTACACAAATCACAGCAGAAAAATTACAAATAGGTAAGTATCTACTGCCCATGCCAGCGTGGATGGACCCCTCAGAAGTCCGTCCCATTACTGTAATTCACAACACCCTCTGACCTCACCTTTCATTGCCTTGTATCATGCTTTACACATTTTAATAGCTTTTGTGAAAGTTTTTCACATGTACTATGTAAAACATGAACAACAGCTGATCTATTTCGTTAATTTCAAATACAGAATACTCTGTCACTGCAGATCGTTACTTTAGGTTTCCATAGCTCCTAGCTTTGTCTCTTCTACTCTCAGTTCTACTCAGGCTACCATGGTTCCTCTTCCAGACACATTTACTTTTTCCTTCTCCATATGCTTGTTTCACAGCATATGCAAACAACACTTGCACCATCACTCATAAATTTTACTCTCAAGTGCAGCCTTTATAATACCCTGAAACTGACTTATGAAATTACATATTCCTAATTGAACATAAGCAAGGCTGAAGAAGCAAACAAGGAGGCCTAAGGGCCTCTAATGTAAACACTAAACATTTGTTTTGTCCTCTCAATTCTTTGATAAAATGTACGTGCTTTTTGTTGCCTTACCAGCATTTGTGTCCTGTACTTATCTCTCTGATCCTTCAGCTCTATTTTGAAACCTGCATCAGTGCAAAAAAATGCATCATTGCCATAAGACAATGGCTGGCTGGCTGCGACCCCAGTTCATGTGCTTTGTCAAGATCTCAGAGGTCACGTTTTCATCAGTTCCCAGGTGTTAGTAGACTAAGTAGCTATCTCCTCCATGCATTTGAGAAATACTATGATTTCTCTACTGCTACCAATGGTAAGATCTCAGAGTCCACAGACAAAACACTAAACACTTCTTGAATTTCAAGTGCCAAATGAAGACATCAGAGCATGGAAAGAGGTTGGCGCATTGTTCATCAGGAACTTTATGTTCTTCCCCTTCTAGTAAGTGCTTACCGGATTTAGGGTCACATAAAGCATAGATTTACACTCTTTTTTTTTTTTTTTAAATCATTTGTAGAATGTTCTTGCTTTAAAAGTGTGTCAGCCAGTGATCAAATTAAAATCATTTCCAAGGCCTCCTGGTTTTAAAGCTTGTCTCCCTACTCTTGTGTTAGATTCTCTTTCATTTTTAGTTATTGCGTTAGAATGTTTGGAGACACATGCAGCAAGGCTGAAGAATAAGTGTAACCTAGTTGACTGCATTAAATACAACGTTGTGAACAACTTTCTTTTAACAATGCATCAGAACATGCTTAAGCAATAAAATTTTTAAAATGTACTACAGTAATTTATTCAGGCACTTTGTAATTACAAATCTTGTCTTAGAAAAACGAGCTATCAAGAATTGTTTTCAAATTGAAGTTCAAAAAAAGGAATTTCTTCTCAGTAGAAGATGATTCTGATACAGCACTGAAAACTAACTGATCTGGGCAGTTGTAATGCCATATTCTTATCTCTGGGGATGAACCATGCTGATAGTTGGACTCAAAGTTCATGAGATAGTCCACTAGAGTTTGTTAATGAGCAGTATGGTGCCACAAAGCATCAGTCCGAAGTAGACACACGAGTGCTTTAATTTAGACTAGTTGAAACTGTCCCCAGACAACTATTCCAATACAGATTTCTGAACTATCAGCAGTTTAGACAGCCTCATTCTCTAGATTCACTTCTTGGCCCTACCTCTGGTGAACCATGACTAGCAAGATCAGCTCTCCAGAGTTTTTCTGGGCTCTCTGACACATCTCTGACTTATATTCTTCTCCCTCTGAACTCATGCATCAATAGGCATCATTCTGCTTCTCAGTGCATGTGGTGGAATGGGGGCAAGGAAGGCAAGGAACCTTCATCTAGGATCATTGTTACGTAAAAAAAAACATTCAAATTCTCCTTTCAAGATTCAGCACAATGCCACAGAGCATCGATGAGTGGGATTTAAATTCCTCCTCTCATGTACACCACTGCAAGAGATACATTCCATCCCTAAATATAAGCACGTTGTTTTAAGCACGTCATTATCACTTAAGGCATAAACCTTCAGTAAAAAAAAATGACTTGATATTCGCAGATATGGGTGTGATTCAAATCTCTCACCCTTCTGCAATTCTACAAACCAAAGTTTGTACAAAGCACAGACTTTAACAGCAACAGTTACACAGAAATCACACGTTGTTAAAAACCTAATCAATACTTACCATTAAATTTTTAAATTTTCTATTTTCTGCAATGTGGAAAAAGCCATCTCTTGTTAAAATCTTGATGTGTTTCACTTCGTTATTGTACCTGTGGGCAATGAATAACTTATGAATATAAAATGTGTTTTTAAACCAGAGACAATCAATAGTTACCAGAGGGCATGCCCTGATAATTTTATACAAATAAGTTCTTTAGACAAAATGTATATCTATGTCAACAAGAAGTTGACACCTAATTAACAAAATATATTTATTAAAGTACAGCTGAAAAGGTAATCTGTATTCAGAAAAGAAGTTGCAACTAATCATTCTATTTGGGAATTTCTACATACCGTACGCTTTTATATTCATTTTGATAATCAATGTGAAAGCAAACAAGATCCTTTTAACAATTTCTGCCCACGAAATTTACAAATACATTTTACTGACACATCTGAGATGTGAAGAGTTTCAACAAATTCCCACTGAAGTCAATGAAACATTCTTGCTCACTTAAAAGAAAGCAGATTACATCACACTTCAAACAGCTGTTTAGACTTACCCAACACATTATGCTACCATTTTTGTAGACTTGTTTGCTACATCAGCATCATAAAACTACATAAAATTCAGGGCTACAATGACGATTAAGGACCTGAAGCAACTCCCTTGCAAGGAAAGGCTGAGAGACCTGGGACTGTGCAGCCTGGAGAAGACTGAGAGGAAATCTCATCACTGTTCAGAAATACCTAAAGGGCAGGAGTCAAATGGATGGCACCAGGCTCTTTTCAGTGGTGTGCAGTGACAGGACAAGGGACAACAGGCACAAACTGGCAAAGAGGAAGTACCATACGAATACAAGAACTTCTTTACTATGAGAGTGACGGAGCACTGGAACAGGCTGCCCAGAGAGGAAGAAGGTACTTCTCTAAAGTACCAGAGGGTACTTTAGGAAACCTGATTTTAGTGGGAAGATTGGACTCGATGGTCTCCAGAGGTTCCTTCCAACTCTTGTGATTCTGCAAAAACTACTGCTACTTCTTACTGTAAATCCCACATATTTATCAGCAATTTCAATTTCCCTAAATCGACTCTTAAAGGCTGTGTTTGATTGTACAAATCGAAACCTTTTTTTTTATTATTATTTTATTGGTTTCAACTATTGAATTACCTAGACATAAAAAACAAAACAACTCATTCCACTTACTTAATACTAATGGCATATTCTCCTGACTCTTTGGTCCTGTGTCGCACCAGGTAAGTGCTATTTACTCTGTTAATAAGTTCACTTTCTGCTTGCAATCTTTCCATTGCTCCCGCAAACCTGTAACATAGAGAACAAAAAAAAATTGCCTATGAGGTCTCCAAAGCTATGAAGATAACTATTAATGCAGTGCAGAGTCCCAGTATTCTGCAAGAGCTGGTAATCTAAAAATACATTAATTAGAATTGAATGCTATTTCCAGATCTTCCATTGAAGCGTGTAGAAATTCTGCAATGGGGATAGGGAACTCCTTAGTTAGAAAATGTCTTGTGTATTTGTTGAATGCAAAGCCTGTTAAAGGAAGTAACTGAGCCTTAGCAATAGCTGAATGACTGCTAGCTTGAATTGCTCAGAGACGAATGGTAGGATGCTAGGTCAAAGATGACCTATACAAAATGTTAGTACAACCACACCATTCTTTCTGGCTTCCTAACTACTGACAACCTCTTACGGCTGAAGAGTAATGGGTAGACTAAACTTCCACAAAGCTAAAAAACAACAAAAAGATTATTTCAGCCTAATGTCCAGATTTGAAAGATCAGTTGCTAAGAGTTGAAAGTGAAGACAAATAAGTCACTGATTCTGCAAGTCTGACTGGGTAAGCAGACTTGTGCCATTTGAGTGTGACTCCAGAAGAGGCTGTCTGCAAACATTTATTTGCAAAACCGAAGACTAACCTTTAATTGAGGAGGGGAAAAGTGACGTAACTTATGGGTAAACAGCACTTATTTTAGCATTTTTAAAAACAGTCAAAAGACAGTCAATATTAGAGTCTAATACTCTGCAAAATGTATCACTGGCAATTAGAAAACGTTTGAAGTTTATCACACAGTACAAGACTTTTTAGAACAAGTTTCAGGATGAAGTCATTTTTCAGTTAAGCACTGCAAAACCTTAGATAAAGACTGATTCCAGTGATGTGCTTTCTTCCAACAAAACTATAAATATAGCAAGTGCTAAAACTGAATTAAAAACATCAATTTTAAATACAAAACATTGTGTTTGGCTTGTTTTGAAAAATCAATGTTTGATTTGATCCAATTCTGATTTCACTTCAGACAAGTTAGAGGAAATCAGAACTTATCTGTAAATGACAGAGTATAAAACTAGTGAAAGAACACCTGTGATGATTTATCCGTTCTCTCAGAATCAGTCTTTTCCAGGGGTGAGGTGAATTCTAGTATAAAGAACTAATTCACAATGCAGATTCTGAAGTAGAAAATAGCTGAGTCCTATGTCACTCTTTACATCCTCAGTATGAGGCAGGAGATGCTCAGCTTCATCCTGCAGCAGGGGTCAAAACTCTCTGATCTCAGTTTCTCAGGCAACTGGAATAAAACATGTTAGGGATGATCTGCATGAAAGAACTCTGGTTGCCACACGTTTTAGCCAAGGCTTTTTTACAGTAAATAAGACAGGAGAGCTGTAGCTTCAATTTAGTTCCCAGGCAAAGTAACAGACAACTTATAAGGCTTAAAGAAGATGAATATTAATAATGTACATATCTGTGATAAATCATAGGCATTATTAAGAAAAGACATTCTTTATTGTTGGCTTTTTGTTCCTAGTTTCTATGTTTGGAAGAAAGCGTCTACATTTATCCAATATTTTCTATTTTCAAAAATACTTTTTAAGTAGTCTGTCAATCAAAATACAATCACAGAATCTGTTTTACTTCTAAAATTCATGAAAAACATTATAAATATGCCACTGAGAACAGCACAGAAGACAGTTTGCAGAACATATTAGTGCAACCTCAGCAAGTTTGCGGATGACACCAAGCTGAGTGGCGCAGTGGATATGACAGAAGGAAGGGATGCCATCCAAAGGGACCTGGACAAGCTCAAAAGGTTGGGTCTGCCCCAACGCAAGGTGCTGCACTTGGGATGGGGCGTACAGATGTACTGACTGGGAGAACTCCTTTAGAGTTGTCCTGCAGATAAGGACTTAGGGATTCTTGTAGATGAAAAATTTAAGATGAGCCAGTAGTGCGCACTTGTTGCCTGGAAGGCCTAGAGTATCCTGGGCTCCATCAGAAGAGGGGTGGCCATCAGGGCGAGGGAGGCGATTGTCCCTCTCTACTCTACCCTTGTGAGGCCCCATCTGGAGTACTGCATCCAGATCTGGGTCCCTCAGCACAAGAAAGATGCGGAACTGTTGGAGTGGGCTCAAAGGAGGGCCATGAAGATGATCAGAGGGCTGGAGCACCTCTCCTATGAAGAGGGAGCTGGGCTTGTTCAATCTGGAGAAGAGAGGGCTCAGGGGACGCTTCATTGCAGCCTTCCAACAACTAAAGGAAGCTTATGAACAAGAGAGAAATCAATGTTTTTACACAGGTACATAGTAATAGGGCAAGGGGGAATGGTTTTAAACTGGAAGAGAGGACATTTAGATTAGATGTCTGGGAAATTTTTCACTGAGAGAGTGTATTGAGGTGCTGGAACAGGCTGCACACAGAAGTTGTGGATGCTCCATCCCTGGAGGCATTCAAGGTCAGGTTGGATGAGGCCCTGAGGCAAACTGATCTGGTGGGTGATCTAGTGGTTGGCAACCCTGCCCACAGCAGGGGTTGGAACTAGATGATCCTTGAGGTCCCTTCCAAACCCAGCCATTCTATGATTCTATGACTACATACACCCCAAAACATCCAAGGCTGTAGTTTTGATACATTGTCCTTTTATACTGCTAAAGATTTTGTTTGTTTGGGGTTTTTTTTTTTTTTTTGGTTGCATTATAATTAAAAGAAAAGCAGAATTATTCGTGAGACAAAATGTATTTAAAATTTATCCTTCTCTTTAGTCACTTAACACGTAAGATCTACTTGTATGCTTCACATTACACTGATCTCTTACTATTACATTTCAGACCTCTGGGACTAAGACTGTGCAGCTACAGACTTGTAAACAATATGTCAGAATCATTAAGAACATTATTACACTAGAAATCCTTTTAGGCAATCCATGGTGGTGTTTTCCCAAACCACCGCACAATGCCTTCTTAAGAAGCCTAGCAAAATTAAACCAATATAAATTAATTTGTAATAAACACAGTTATCTTTCTATGGCCATTTCTTTCACAGAGATTCTTTTAAGACTAGACAAGGACTCACCACAGTTGTGACGAGTAGTCTACTGGTTTAGGAACCTAGGGCAGAGGAAATACAAGAGAATGGAGATCAGGATTTTTTTTCTAATCAACACATAAGTTAGACAGTATTGATCTAATTTTCAATATACATATGAAACAAGGGAAAAGAAACAGACGATATAATTAGTCTGAAAGACTATTTTCATTAGAAGGAACTTATAATAAAAAGCATATATTCTGGGCCATTCTGGAAGTACCATAGAATATTTTAACGTTTTTGCTGCTGTGACAGAAGTTTTTATTTTTCATACTCATACACACACACTTTTTTCAAACAGAACTGTCATTTTTCCTTTTTCGTTGCTGTCCACATTAAATTTCATAAATAAAATAACCTCATGGTACCCATGGTTGAAAAATACATTTCAAGTGTGCAATAAATGTACAATGCATATACAAAATTCACTGTTTCCAGGATTATGTGGCCTTGGAAAATCTATCTACAAGGAAATATAGTATATAATCTCCAGAGAGAGATAAAGTTAATCCATGGTTGCACTGCATTGCACGACTTCATTCATACCTTTGTACTTTGCCTTACTCTTGGCACTGGATTTTAATAAGCAAAGAATTAAATTTTAAAAACCAAGAAAACTACCAGCAGTTTGCAAAATAGATATTACACGCAAACGTAAGCATATGCATAGCTAATGTCAATACATGCAAAAAAGCATAGTCTAGCAGTCGCCACAAAAATCCAAATTTCATCTTGACCATCTCCCGCTACTGTCTTCAGTTACTTCAGTTTTACCCTACTCCTCTGAAACAACTTGCAAGGTGCTGAAAAACTGATTTTAGTAGAAGCCTAGCATGCACTTTACAGACTTATAACCTGATGTCATGTATTCTTAGATAAGCAAATGATTTTTTCCCTCTAGTAATACCTGAGAACGTTTTAGAGTTTTCTGGAATTTAATAATGCAAAAATTACAGTACTATTCTTCTTACAATTTTTAATGACACATTGACTGTATTAATCAGAGACTTTGAAATACAGATCACCTCAGGAAGACATTATTAAACAGGTCTTCCAATGTAAAATAATTGGAATTGAAAGTAATGACAACTTCACTAGCTTGTATGTTAAATAACATGTAGATATATGCAGATGACCTCAGGTATCAACCGAGTCTTCTATCAAGTCTCTTGACCTGACCTTGAAATGAAGCACACAATTCCTTTCCATGAACAAAAATTTGCACTGTTCACAAAGCTCTGCATACTATTTTTGACTTAATGTTCACTCAAACTAAACACACGTAACTACTTATTTGAATGCCTCTCAAAGATATTTATGTTAAAATTGTGAATTATATAGGACAGCCGTAAATTTACACTTTCTTTAAATACCAATGCGGGCACTGTTGTACAACATAGTTTTGTGATAAAATACACTGTCATATGCTCAGTTTGCAGAGCAGTAAATCTGTCCAGGTATTCAAAAAAGTCATTAAGTTAGCCTAGTTTTTTTAGGAGAAGAACAAAGAAGAGAAAAACATGCATTACTCCCTAACAACGTAGACAAAGGGTACTCAGACAGTAGTACTGTAGTGCTGGCGGTATGCAAACCGCTCTCAAGTTTAAGCGCATAACACAGTTAGGTACTTGTGTTAATAAGGCATCTTCATCTCTAATCATGCAACTTGGGGAAAAAATGAAAATATTATGAACATGCAGACAAGGAACTCCCACAATAAATATTCTAGTGAAGCAAACAAATGAAATATTCAAAGGCCAACTGGGCATTTACAGTCTTTATATGCTGCAAGATATTTTGATAAGACATTTCATCTACAGAAAATTTGCACCTTGAAGGACTGGCATTATCCCTCATAAGGCTAATTAAATAATTTGTGTTTTATCAGTGGCAGAAGAAAAAAAGAATAGCTAAAAGCAACACAGACATTCTTAATTTGCCAAGTAGCCCTACTATGTTGGAAAAGGATGTACAAATTCAAATATAGTTTTAAGTCCACACTTCAGAGTGCCATAGATGGTTAGCCCTTTTCATTAATTTTGAACAAAGATATAGAACAAATGTTGATCATTGTCATGAACCAGAATAAAATCAAATCTTATTCCCAAAGCTTCTGGCTCACATTGTGCTATATATCCATGGCCTCAGTAGAAATGAGGAAACTGGAGAAAAGAAAGGAAGGACCAGACATTACTCTTATAGTGCAGAAAATGTTTGCTGACACGTACTACTTATTGCAAACAGGAAAAAATTGTTTATAGGCACATCTGTGAAAAGTCTGGAATACAGATATTCTGAAGCTCAGCAGCTTTTCATTCAATATTAATTCCTAAAGTTTTTGAGATATATATTTTATGCTGTTTCTGGGCATTTTTATATCAGTTGGTTGTAAAGACTGTTACACTTAATAATAATAGTAAATATTATAGCATGTTAAAAATCTGATTGATGTTTCAATATCTTTAACTGCATCATTTGTCATAATAAGAAGCTGATATTTCATCCTTCCAGGTTAACAGTGGTGAAGTATCAATTTATCTTCCCAGTCTGATCATGACATCGTTTGGTAACATTTCATGAATAACATTTATTCACTCTGTAAAATTGTATTATTTTCAATACTATTCTCAATAGTATATTTCTGAATTCAGCAAGAAGTTTCATCACTAAAAAGAAATTTTCACAACACTCCCAACAGCATTTTTCATAAGTCTGACTGTCCCACTTCCTCTGCTATAAAGCAGAGTGGTGCTTCTGAAAATGCTGTCACTGATACTACAGTATGACTGGATGCCTTGAGGAACATAATGCCAATCCACAGCACATCCAGTATCACTGGTAGTCACACCATGGCATGAGACATCCATAACTATTATAATGAGCAAGGAGTGGGGGAAGGAAGCTAAACTCATACAACGTTTTCAACTTTATCACAGATCTGTTCTGTCACACAATTTAGCATATCTTGTGCCTACAAAAATCATGTGCTCTCAATCTCTTCAAACAAAATTCCCAAAACATATGGTACTAAAGATGTCTCAAGATACATTACTGTACTTATTGTTTAGGATCACATGTATTTGTTTTAGAAACTAAGGGACAATATAAAGCTTATTAGAATGCAGACGGTAACGGATGCTTCCATCTGCTTATAAATCATTAAAGTGGCATCTTGTCTGCTGTAATGAAAGGAATTCCATTAATAAGTCAAATTTGTGAATCTAGTTAAAAAGTTAAAGAAAGCTGTCTTAAAGTAAAGTAAGGAATATGATTTATCAGTGTTATGGATTTACAGGAATTAATTTCAATGAAGGGACAAAGTGATCTGATGTACAGCACGACAGCGGACAGAATGAAGGACCAAGTGCGAAGCATTTTAAGGCAATCATCACACTCATATAAAAAAATCACGAGCATACATTGTGAAATATATTTTCTTACTGTTATCTTGAGATTTTCTAGACTGAGAACATCCTTGAATGAAATAAAGGCAAGTAAGAATGTACAGAGATCAAATTAATCAAGTAGTCTAAATTCAACATTTTGTTTCAGTTTCACTCATTTTTAAACTCACTACTTATGGTGTAATCTCTCTCTCTAACCCAAAGTGACTAGGGAATAGATTAGAACCATACCACTCTCACCTTGCTGTGGGGGAAGGAACAAAGTGCACTTTTACGTAAAATATGTTTATTCTATACCCTGGAAACACTTTAGACAATTCAATTTATTAATATTCCCAAAAGTTAGGCCTGCCTCACAGACATGTTTTCTTGGCATGTGCAACTAAAATCCAATAATTGAAAGTATTAGAATGCTACATTATAAACAATATTGAACACCAGAAGAACACAAAGAAACTAGAAATAATGGGATCTTGGTAAGCTAAGATTAACAAAGCGCTGGCATGAACTAGACAATTTTCCTGTAAGACAACGAACAGAATTAAACTGTACGTACACATGGGCTAGGCTTTACTGCATCACTTGGGAAGAAGCCAAGCTCTCCTGTCGTTAGATTTCTGCCCTAGAAAAAGAAAAAAAAAAAAAAAAACATTTTTGAGACACAATAGGGATTAATAGTAAATAATATATTCACAGTGGTTTAGGATGATAAGAGTTTATCAAAGAGTCCTTAAAATAAAAATGCTCTTCTAATAAAATGTTATTCAATAGTATTTTTTTAAAATATATAATTAACCTATAATTGTAGACTATATACACCTGAAAGTTCTGAGATAAAACGCCAGAAAGGTGGACTCAGAGCTCGAGCTGTAATTGTCAGTTCTGTCTATGTCTGCCAGTGTCTGAAGTCTTTATCAAAGTTAATGCCAATTACCTCCTTTCAAGTTACTCATGCCTGAGCAGGCAACGCTCTAGAGAGTGCTGTCCCACCGCTACCTTACAGAACCCCAAAGGGACTACATCACCATGCAGTGGCAGTTGTAGCACCTGAGAAATCATGTCAACTTCAATGGAAGCTTATAGCTAATAAATAATTCATCAGTCAATGCAGATACTAAGTTCTATAGTGAAGACTTACCATAAGTAATGCAAATAATTGGAAACTGGGCAGGCACAAGAACACCAAGAGAACTCAAGATTTATTCTCTATGCTCTGTTCACAAAAATGATGTACACTTGCCCGAGCAGCTGGGAGCTCAGCTGCAGCAGTGTTTTCTCTGTGGCCTAAACTGAGACATTTATGTGACACAACTTTTATGCCACCAAGTTGCAGGACAACCAGTTCACTCCAGGCTTCCCAGCCAGAAACAGAAATATGGTCTAGTGCTAGTAAACATCCCGCTGTGATCATGCCAATCACATCTTTCAGAGAAGTATAGAGCACTTAGCCAACATTTCCAAACAAG
This sequence comes from Penelope pileata, assembly GCA_013396635.1. Taxonomy (NCBI): domain Eukaryota; kingdom Metazoa; phylum Chordata; class Aves; order Galliformes; family Cracidae; genus Penelope; species Penelope pileata. The sequence continues at coordinate 1,096,696 of WBMW01002239.1, forward strand.
TATCTAAAATGAAGGCATCAAAACACGCATTTTGGCAACCAAAGGTTGTCATTTAACAGATTTTAAAGAGCATACAAATACTTAAGCTCCATCAAATTCAATATGCTGATGGCAAACATTATATACTATCAGCACTTGGCAACAAGAGCAAGAACAAATACTCAGCTAGCATTGTAATCTTGAAAAAAACATTTCTTTTTTTGACCACATGCCTGCAGCATAAAAAGTTAAAAAGGGAAACATGCCTCAGACAGACTTTCCTACCACCTGCCTGAATTTGTATCCTTTTACTGTATTTACCCCCGGCGTGAATCCCTCTGAATTACAAACTGAACTTACTAAAATAGTTCCAGTCTCCCATCTTACTGATCCCTATTTACCTTACCTGAAATGCAAGTGACATAACAGTCAGTTCAACCAGCCATTAGAAAAAAATATGTTAATGAGAAAAAGCATTTGAAAGAGCACAATTAAAGTTTTATATGTGCAAACACACACCATTGTTACTCATGAGAAACATTCATAAGAAGTGAAAGAAGCTGAAATAGATGATACATCATGCAACATACATCAACAACTAGAAAACAGCCAAAGATCAAAACTCGATGAGCTCAGGGATGGAGATCCCTGTGTACCATCTGATGGTGCAAAAGGGTACATAATTGCAAATGTTCTGTAGTATTTCATAATGTTCATGATGTTTCAAAATGCTACGTCCTTCAAGTTAGGAATACAGCCTGGATACTTGCAGGATTTCCTTTTTTTTTTTTTTTTCTTCAATTCCAGAAATTCACTTGCCACATTACAACCACAGAAGGAACTGCAGCAGAAAGACATGGTACAGCATGATGCGGAGTCAGTATTACACTGCCTGGCTTAGATACTGCTAGCAGCACAAAGTGGCATGAACTACAGCTTAAAAATCCCGCAAATCAGCAAAGACGGTGAGATTAGCTGTGCTGCACACATTAAATCAGTATCACAACGCTGATACTACAATGTAGGCACATTGAGAAGACAGAATCTGAACTGTAATTCACAGGCTGTAGGATAACACGCATGTGCACTTTCACTAAGTATATTCTGTAGGTAACGTGTCAGTGGAACTTGCAGCAAAAAAAACGAATCATCTGAAGAACACTGAACATTTATTGAAATTAAAAGTGGCAAGAAACTACATCATCAGTGGACATACTAACATGAGAGGTACAGCATTAAGAAATATCCCCTTGTTGCCTGTGCAGGAGTATCTGCACAAGCAACTATCCTACAATCTTAGATGTCACCACTTGTCAGAAGATGCTGTGGGACATAAATGTGTCGTTTTGTTGGGCAAGGAGAGGTTACAAGTTTAGTATGGACAATTCGTGCGGATGTTCTATGGAGAATACACCAAATTCTAAGTGAGAGCACTAACAGCCACATGGACAGACCCTCTCATCATAAAAAAGCATCACTGCCATCGCTGAGGAACTTATCCCCAAGTACCGTGACCAGTACAAAACTTGCCTTTGCATTCTGAGCAATACCATGATTGAAATAAGCTCTGAGACAACCCTGAGAAAGGCTTTGCCCTCCAAAGAAGAGCTTTAGATGAGGTAAATTCAGATGTCTTTGCTACTGTAATAAAACCAAACCCTTAAACAGAACAGGTTTTGATTTATTACACATTGCTCAAGGGAAGTGCTCACTTTAAAATGTTCTGTAGATAATGAGCTGATATAAATAATTTGATAATGTTTTTAGGATATTTAGTTAATTTGTTTACCTTTAGAAATTCTAGCTAAACTCATCAAGGCTTGTTGTCATTCATACAACAAACTCACTTGCCAGATGATGGTTTTAAAATTTAAGATCCATCAACTCATTGTGATTAACAGCAAAATTATGATGCTACCATGCTTCACTTCTACTAATCATTTCTCACTATTTTACATTTCCTGCCCGCTAATTGCTTACTGTTTGACTAGTAAGCACTTCACTTCCCTTGAACGCTCCCTGCCAAGGCTTAAGGTTATTATAAAAACAGAAGCAAGTGACTGAACAGAACAGGTTTTAGAACTTATATTATGTATATACTATTAAACTTAAACTTATTTATATTTATTTATATTATTTTATTTATATTTATTTATATTCTATTATTTATACTATTAAACTTAAACTATTAAACTTATTTAAGTTATAATATATATGTATGCACATACATGTGTTTGTACATATTTAAATATAAGGACCAACGAAGCTCTTCAATCCATTTCTTTCAATGACACTCCGCAAGACTAGAGGCAGATTCACTACTCTTGTACCTGTTTTAATGATGCAGGTTTTCAGAAGCCATCTGACACTTTTGCTATCAATTTCCAGATTGCTCTCTGCTATTTAGTTAAGCAGTGCCCACAAACTTCACTAGACTTGCACAGAGCTAGAACTCCAGGATAGCTAAAAGTTTATTAATTATTGTATCCTTTTGTCCACTTTATTTTCTTGAGGGTTTTTTTTTTTTTTTTTTTTTTACTGCAAAGCATCTGGTGAGGAGAGAAGTGAATCAGATGGAAAAAATACAAAAGGAAAAAAAAGTCAATTTGAAAGTTTCCACTTTCAAAGGGCACTTTTACAGTGCTGCCTCCCCAGTATTTCGTAAGACATCATGTAATTCTAAACTCAATCTCAGTTTATTTGTATGTGTCATAAACATTATGGTTAAAGGTAAACGTTGCAAGAACCACTATGAATAAATGCTGTCCATATTCAGCAAGAAAACAGACCAAACAAGCCTTCCTATTGAAAATGTCTTTGCTGCTACAATATTTATGCAAGACATGATTGCCACAGCCTGCATGAGGTTAACCCACAGCCAGAGAGGGAAACGCAACGTAGGAGATTACGTGATATACATGCAGCAGACAGAAAAACACATTCAGTAAGAAACAAAGGCTATCATTAATAATGAGAATGCAACTTTTCTAGGAGACCCTTGAAGATAAGACTTTTAAGGTGCCTAACAAACTAGGTGCATTTTAATGGACAACGAAAATCTTAACCCAATATACAGCCATGACATCACATTTTCTGAATTTATTAAAATTATCTGGTCTTCTATTAATTAACTGTTACATCCTACAAGGCTGCACAGTAAAATCAGTCACTTTTCCAATTTAGTCTTCCAATATACAGAAGCATAATAAGAAACTCAAAAAATTCTTGGCACGCATTTTCAATGAAAGTAATTAAAAATCTCTCCCTTTAAAAACAATTTGAATCAGCATCAGCATTATATGGAAAACACACCAAACTAGGACAAAAGCAGTTTTAAGATCTAATTGAGGTTGGCCCTCTACTGAATTCCTTTCATTTAAATTCAAGGCAAAGCAGAAAAATTCCACAGGGTGCTTAGGAACATCCATCCAAGCTCTGCTCATTTATGAGAAATTCGCTGAACAGGCAAACATGGGAAATAAAGGAAAATCCAGACACATAGCACATCTACTCAGGTGTAACTTAGGAATCATTCAACAGAGAAGTTTTCTGATGTATAAGTCAGGGTCCTAATGTTCTATCGTAGTTTCATCTCAGCAAGGAAGTGCCTAAACTTTTCCTCTTTCTTTCCTACTTAATTCCCTCCCCAGCCTGCGGACGCTTAAGTCTATATTCTCTCTGGACTTCCAAACCTTATTTCCTTTGATTTTTTTTTCCCTTTTTTTTTTTTTTNTTTTTTTTTTTTTTTTTTTTTTTAAATCTATACCAACAGCAGTGTTTTAATATGTGCAAGCAGGAACCACATTCCAACTTCACCCTTTTCTCCAATAGCAAGGCAAACCTTTCTTCTGCATCCTCTCTGTGCAGAGTGGCTCCTATTAGCTAACTCTGAACTTCTCCTCCCTCTAAGCACGCCATTTCCGGACCAAAAAGCTTACCTCCTTCCATCTTCTACAGTTTTAAAACGCTTGACTGAAGCCTACACACCATGTTTTTCAGGCACATCAACTAACTACATGGAAAGTCTTAGACAAATGTTGACAATTTTGCTTGAGGTGACTACTTTTAAAAGACATCAGATTCCTATTTCCTATTTGTTAGTTGTAATCATACAGTATCTCCTAGATTTCCACAGAATTCTTCCCAAATGAGATTATGTGCCATATTTATATGGAAAAGATAAAGATCTGATGCTAGTTCCACTTTGCATTTTAACTTCTTTCACACAGTAACCTGTAACAACATCATTTTACATTGCCCAAGCAGGTTGTCCTTGTACTGCAACATAGCAAAATTAATTCTCTCTCAAACACAGCTTCCAATTTCATATTGTAAGTACATTTACAACATACTTAATGCTTTTCAGATGTTTACAGCAGGTCTACTAATTAATGAAGCATTACAAAGGACATCTGTAACAGTAATTACTTGATATGGGTTTAATATGCACCAAAGAAAAGCTGATTTTGAGAATGGAAAAAAATCAGTCCAGGAAATATTTGTATTCTTTTGGTATACTTGAGAAACATGATTGCCTGAGGGTGGTGGGTAATTGCAATGGAAACCTACACAACTAGAATTACATTATATCTTATGGCAAGCATTGTGGCACTCCTGAAAGCCTACCCTCAGGTTAAGCAGGTATCGGTTTATTCAGACCAAACTCAGAAGAAGAGAGAAATATTCACATCTACAATAAAAATAAGACTACTTCAGAAGGAACACTATTAGAGCTGAAACAACTACTAGTGCCCTTGTTAAGGGTCTGAAATTTCCATTTAAAACATCAGCTTCTCTCTCTGTGTCCCACAACCTTTTGGCCTTTTTTTTTTCTTTTTTTCTTTTTTTTTTTTTAATTTATTTCTGAATGTTGTTATGCTAAACAAGCAACACAGGCAAGAAGCATGGCTCTTCCAGTCCTGCTCCTGGATTGAGGAAAGAAAAGCAGTCACACTAAACAGGATGTAAAATGACCAGTGTAGGAACATCCTTCTTTTTATAAACAGCCAGATCTTTACTGAGAACAGTAAGGTAACTTCTGACAGTATCAACCTCTCTACATTGCATCTTCTCTTAGAAGAAAGTTTAGGTTTTGATTGATACTAGTGAGGAGGCAAAAAATGAATGCACAGAATACATCAATGCTTATCCCAGCCATCCTTCTGACTCTGTGATTGGTCAGATTGCCTCTCAGAGAAGTAGTTGCTGTTTCATAAACAAACAAACAAAAAAATACTTTTGTTTTCCAGACTGCTTAACAAGTAGATTCACATGTGTATATGGCCTTGACTGACTACAGAATTATCGCAGTTATTGCTATAGAATCATTCACACATACATTAACCTAGCAGGATTTTAATGTCTGTCAAAATACATTTAGTTGTATCACATTTAATCTATAGGTTAAGGTAAGCATTGCTTACTAACTTGTGATACTTATTTGATATACTGTAAAGGATGAAAAAAATATATACCTAAACCACAAATATTTCTCTATTACAAGCATTTGAATTTCTAAAATGAGCAATACTCAACTTAAAAATCAATTCTAACACTATTGTTCTGCAGGTCAGGTGCAAATTATTCTAAAGTACTTCTTGAATAAAAGCTTGATTTTCATAATATATGTTTTGAAGTTATTTCTTAATATGCATTTTAAAATGCATATTAAAATATTTAAAATGCAGATGTCAATACAAGTCTTACAAAAGCCATTATTGAGCAATCTGTGACAAGACAGCTTGTTAAAAAAAAAAAAAAGATTTCCTGAATGATTCTGCTGTACATTACAACTTTCACTAAGATTCAAATCTATTTTCAAGGCTTCTGGTGAAAAAGCCTCCCCCACTTACCAGATTCTGGTAGCCAAACGCAATGAGATTCTAGCTCAATTACTTGATATGATAGGTACAAATAACATCCAAGACAAATTCTGATAGATTAAGTTGATGGATGGATGTATATGTACATGGCAATAGAACTAGTCCCACAAGGCGCCAATAATTCTAGCTTGTACTAAGAGCATTATAGTCTGATGACTACCATCTACTCAGCCCCAAATCAAGAAAGTGCTTAAGTACTTTTCTGAATCAGAAACAAAGACTTTGCAGAACCAAGTCCTAAAAATAAAATTGCAGTGGCCAAAATTTGGCAACCAACATTTGACAAAATTTATATTCATGGTCTGCTGTATAACAGACTTTTTTCTTTTACAATTACTTACGTATTACTTAATAGATAAAGCAATTCTATTGGTTGTGACCTCCTTAAGTTAAATGTTGTTCAGGATCACACAGTAGCACATGAATAGAGCTCACCAATTCAATCCTGAAGAGTTTGGAGAAGATTCGGTCCTCCGTGAAGCCAGTAAGTAGCAATTGGGACTTATGTTACGACGACATAACTTATGTTACAATCTGTTATAATGACCATATTCATTAATTCATTATAGCCTCAAAATCCCTCCCACACACAGCAACAATTGAAGACAACAAATGTTTCCCTGTTCTTGTTCTACTAGACCCTGAAAATTCTTCTATTTTACTCTATTTTCATTTATCCAATAATATCAGTAGTAAGCAGGATTCTTACATGAATAATTAAGAAAAATCAAGAAAAATAACTCATTTTAATGCACTTAGCTTTAAAGTAAATGAAACTTGCAACATTTTTTAAACGTTCTTTATAGTGCTCAATTAAAGAGAAATTTCAGTAACGTGATATGTATCACAACACTGAGTTTCTATGAAGATGATTAGTGTTGCCAGCAACAGATTATACAATCCTCTATACACAAAAACTGTCCTTAAATGACTTGAGAGGTCATCAAGACGCTAGGTGTGGTTGTTTGGCAGAAAAATGCATTTCCCCTATAAATCTACTAACCGTAACTGAGTTTTGCCAATAGAGCTTTCAGTTCTGCTATGTCAGAGAATTAGAGACAGAAAATTCATAGGACTTCACTGTTTCTGTGCCAAATGTTCTCCTTAACTCCTATAATTGCCACAGAAGGACTGCTACCTATGTCATATTCCTGTGGATTTATTCACTGAATTTACTCTAAGGATGCAAGACCGAAGCTTTACAAAGTATAGGCACTGTTGGCACTTGAAAAGTAAGAACAGTTGTATTAGATGTTTATTTTGCTTCAAATAAATCAAAGATTTTCTTTGCTGTTCAAAAAGAAAAAAAGTTATAAGATCAATTTATCAATACAAAATTGTTATCTGAGACTAACGGAATACAGCCATTTGGTAGACCACACAGTACCTGCCAAAATAAACTATGAGCATCGCCTGTAATTAGTTCAATAGTGTCTCCAATCTGGATGTGCAATGGAGGACCATCTTGTGGCGTCGGTAGTGGTATTCCTTTGTAGTTTCGAATTACTTGCATTTTTGGTAAACCTGAGCAAAAAAAAAAAGAACAAAAGAAAAATCAGCATATATATTTCAGTTAATAATAATTTATGAAATCTAAAGACCATAAAAGCAATTAATCAAAAAGACATTGCTTGCTTAATAGGTACCTGACTATGGCATAAAGGCAAATATTTCTTTCACCTGGTCACATTATATAAGCATATCACATACAATCTTAGCTTTTGACGTTTGTTTCTGTTTTGTTTTTTTAAAACCTATTTTTAAAGAAAAAAGGCAAGAAAAAAAAGGCTTTCTCCTTCCTCCTTCTTGTGGCAAAGCTCATTTCATTTCCATGAAGACTCTTCTAGGAAGAATCTCTCTCCCCCTCCCTTTACTCCCTCTTCCTTTTATATGTGCAGAGATCCCCAGATCAGTCTAAGGTTTAAACCTTCACAATATCTTTGTAATCCTAGGCAAAATTTGTCATCGACAAGTATTAAAGACACCAATATGGAGAATCTCATAGCTTTTGGATAATTACAGAAGATCCTACTGCTCATGTGAACATGTCTAAGAGGTCCCACGGGCAAACCCCATCTTCATCCTGCAGGGATAAGGTCTTGATGATACTATTGGATCTGATAAACTGCCCTGCTTTCCTGAGTCAGTAGTTTTCCTCCTTTCTGTCAAAAAGACGTTGTCTGAGTAAACTTAGCAAAAAAAAGACGGTATGCTTGACTAGAGTCACTCAAGTTTCACCTGAAAGAAAGAAAATGGTATAAAATGGCTTGAGAGAGAAGCATTTTGGGGGAAGATACCATCACAGACAACTTGGGACGATACTTGGCTTCTGGGACCAGCCAACAAGCTGAGCCTCCCTTCCTCCCCTCATACAGACGCCTGCTGGGTAAGATCTGCACACCGTGTTATACCAAGTGCTTCCTTGGGAAACTTAGAAATCTCTATAGAGTTATTCCATGATTTAACACATTTGTCGTTGGCCACATTATTCATATTTTTTAACTTCATATTCTTTGCAGACATTATACTTATCACTAGCAATTCTAAAGAATCTGTAATCTATTTTTTAATAAACTGCACTATTTACTAAACTAACCGTGAAAGTTCTCATTGGGTGTGGCCAAATTCATTAAGGGTGGTCATGAGACCTCATTCAAACGTGACTAGACAAACTGGGCAGTGTGCTATTTGTGAATCCATAATCATAATTGTTCAAATATTGAATGTGACTGGACTTGTAGCACTGAACTGGGCATCGCTTGGAACCTAAGCTCAGCCAGCCCCAGCCACTCTGATACTTATTTTGGAAGATCATTATTGCAATTTACAGAGCAAGAAATACAAATATTTATGATCTCCACTAAATTGTATGAAATCACTTTCAATAATTATTACTCTGTAGTTTAAATACTAATGCAAAATGATGAAACATGAAACAATACCAGTTTCCACATTACTCAATCTATATGACATCACAATTTTACTATTTCTTCAAGTTACCTGGTATACTTAGAATGGGCATCTAATTACTAGTAAGCCATTATTTCACACAGGTAATTACCAGACTTGGCTTTATTTCTCAACTTAAGGCTTTGAAATTCTGATTGAGCATCAAGCAGCATTGCATCTATTGTGTGGCAAATGAAAGCAATGCCTCATACAAGCATCTACTCAAAGTTGACAACTAATGGAAGAAAACTCCCTCATCACAATATAAATGATAGCTCTGTATATGCAAAAAATCGTAAACATGCACTCAGAGACATACTTGGATGCCTAACCAAACCTATAAAAACATGATTTGCTTTACTAAATCTTGATACTGAGGATTTAGTTTATCACGTTATTAGTGTGTAGATACAATAACTTCAAATGCCACCTTCATATTAATCTGATGAGAATGAAGAAATATTTTTACGCACTTTTCAGTGCAAATCCAGACATGTTTGTATTTGGGGTCTTTGCTTTGTTTTCAGATAGGACATTTCTGAAATTATTAAATTAATTAAAAGCATGTAAAACGACTTGATTTTATTTATTTCACTGGTAATTATGATTTTTGGCATGTCTGAAAATCAGCCCAACAGAACTTGGAAAAAAGTTGTGGTATGTCAACTAGCAGAAATATTTTGAAGGTAACAAAGAATTAATCATGTTAAAATACACTATGTCTAGAATGTCTGTGTATAATTCAATATGTGTAATTCTGTAAAATCCTACAACAATTTTGATTATTAAATTCCCTTGGCAGATAGTATTTGATTTGATCTAACGCTTCTTGACAGAAACAGAAATAATTCTATTGATTCAAATAGACTTTCAGGTTACGGTCTTAGTAACAGAGTTTATTGTCTTCCTTCAGATACGCTAACTTCTTTGCCATAATGCCTACAGAAACAGTGACAACTACAAAGCTGATGTGCTACAGCTACTTCCAACTATTCTGACATTTTTCTACCTGTAGTTTTACTACCTATTTGTATCCAATTGTTGTCTTTGGTCTATTCAGGAGTTTTTGTGCCCAGTTATCTTCAGTATGAATAACACTGCTTACCACAACATATACACACGGTAGAATCACAGAATCACAGAAATACAAGGTTGGAAAGGACCTACAAGATCATCTAGTCCAACCGTCCTCCCATCACCATCACTACCCACTAAGCAACTAAATCATATCCTGTAGCACCACATGCAGACGGTTCTTGAAAATCTCCAGGGACGGTGACTCCACCAAATCCCTAGGCAGGCCATTCCAGCGCCTGACCACTCTTTGAGAGAAAAAGTTTTTCCTTATATCTAATCTAAATCTCCCCTCATGCAACTTGTGGCCACGTAGTAGTATATGAGACCTACATAAACCAGCACCTGGAATAAAAAGGACACATGGCTAGGATTCCTGTACATTGCAATAATATAGAACAACATCAGGATTTCATAAATTACTGTACTATTTCCATTTAGTAATGATACCATGTTAGTCTAATAATTTTATATGTTTAGCCAACTTATCCTAAAACTACTTTATTTCTTTGTTGCTACTGTTCATTTCAGAATTTCTATTTTAGCATTTTCTACCGTCCAACATAAAATTTGTTCATGGACAACTTATACACATTTCACCTACTGGCAACAATCTGTGGTTCTTTTCCTTGTCTGCATTTGCTTTCATTACAGAGAGCAATCATCTTCAGTTTAACTTTCATTTTGCTAGTCTAAAGGAGCCAAATTCTTTTAGCCTCCTCTCATAACAGATCAATTCCTCTGAGGCAGTATATCAAGTGTTTTACTGAAGGTGAGACAGACAAGATCTAGAATATTTTCCTTATTTATGTTGAAATTTCATTCTTAATTTGTACATGGATTCATCACAAACACACTCATTAACAACCCTGAACACTTGTTCTAAGCTAATAAAACAGACAGAAAAAGTGGTATGTTACAGAAGCCTGAACAGTTTTAAGAGTAATTATGGTTTATTTGTGACAGAAAAAGTACAGAAATATCACACATAAACGACTAGAATATAAAACACTATAAGCACTAGACACTGCCACTTTGATGTACATAGTTCCAGTACTGAGAGTATCTGACAACTCCAGAAAACTTCTGGAAAAATATCTGGCAAATATATATATATATATATGAGATACACAAAACACTTTTTTTTCATAAATATAATTAAAAGCAGACCATGAGATAATGGTCCAAGAAAAATCCCACTGACTTCCATGAGGTCATATTTCCACATAACTGAAAGCTTTTGTCAGGAAAATTCCTACCTAATCTGAAGATGCAAAGCCAGCTTCGCCGTTTCTGACCTTGAAATCAAGGACCAAACTGGTCCAGTTATTACATTGATAAATTGCTGAAACTTAATTCAGCTGAAAACCAGGAAAACCCTGAGATTCCTAGAAAAGTATTCATAGCCAAGTTTTGGGTCACAGACCTAACAAATTGATTTTCTGAAGTATTGCTCATGAGAAAAGCAGAAAGCATGCTAGTACCAGAGTTAAATAAGTACCACTTTGGCAGCATTAGAGAAAAACACCCTTCATAAAACATACCACATAATTCAGGTTAGTCTTATAGCTATGGGTCGAAGAAGAAGGTTACATTTTAGAACTAATTTAGTACAGAATAAGTTACAATAGCCATTATATATATTCTCATCATTTCACATAAACTACTTATATTCTTTACAGCAGCTCTGCATTTATGAATGGCACTGAATGACCCCCAGAGTTTCACACAGATTAAAAATGCTATTTTTTGCCAACAATATGCATAATGCATGCCCTACAATAACCTATATCTGTCAAAATTGATTCCAGCATCTGTTATTTCCAAACAATGCAGAACACAGTTTCTGCTTTGGGCAGGGATCATTTTTAACACACAGAATAATGACACTATAGGAGACAAGGGTGCAAGGGTGAATTTGTGGATATACTATGAACACAAAGGCATAAAACAGCTTTATCTGTGTTGAACATGCATTCCTAGTTAACATGAGTCTTGAAGAAAGACCTCCTTGTTCTCCAGGAAAAAAAATGGCCTTGTTACCAAGTATTTATAACCTGATCCAAAAGCCACTACTAACACGTTTGAAGAAACCCTTCTGTCTTCAAGAGGCTTTGAATTCCAAATAGAATTCTAGACAATCAGCCAAGACCACATCTTAATGTTTTCAGAATCTCAGCAGAAAGACAAATGCCTTTCTTACAGGAAACAACATGAAGATTCCTCAATTCAATCTTTTCTTCCACCAAAAGAGCACACTGGGTGTCTATCTGGAAATTCTGAGCTTACTTTAGACCTCTGTTATTTATTTTTACTGCTGTAAAAATATCGAATGCAGCAAGGATGAAGAACAGACTGACATTCTGTGACTGATAAGCTTCTCCACAGCAAAGACCAGGAGAAACACTCCACCTTGGTTCTCAGAGTATATGAATCTACAGCCATCTTCACTCTTCAACCACGAAATAAGGGCAAAGTAACCCATGGCAGCATCTCCTTGCTTCATCAAAATAAATGTCTGAACAGTCACCCACAGTGCAGAAAATCACGTTAACGGTACAAACTTAAAGACAAACTGTCACAGGAGAACCCACATTTAAATAAAAGCAAAGGAAGCTGAAATCAGCATTTACACCACAGTAAGTAAAGTCTGTGAAGACTGTGAAGATTTCAGATCAATAATTGAAGATGATAAAGTGATATGAAGTCATATAAAAAAAAAAAAGAGGAAAATAGGCGGGTTGATAAGGACAGCAATGTGAAGAGCAGGTGGACAGCGTTATATCCACAGAACATTCATGACAATTGCTGATTTTATACACAAACAAAAAACCATAAGCTTTACCACCTTCCTCGTCAACACTTCAACACTTCAGTCCAAAACTAATATTATTATAAGCTAATTAAAGGGAAGTCCTACTCTGAGCTTGGACTATATAAAAATGAAGTCCTTTAGCATTCTCTGTATGTCCTTCGAATCAGCCCTTCTAGACTTGTGTCTATCACTATTTTATATTTCTGTTTCCAATGATATCCTTGCAGAATTAAAAGTAACATGAATTCTTCTCTTGCATTTTATCAAGAGAGTTGTTGCTTAATTCCTAATCAGTGCCATCTATTTCTGCAACTGTGGAAGTCAATAGCACTATTGCTCAGGGTAAAAATTATCCAGAAGGACTTCTCAGCTAGTGAGAAGACCCAAGGAAAGCAACATCCCATAAACACTTAAAAAAAAAATAAAAATAAAAAATAAATAAAAAAACATCCAGTTTGTGGGGCTGTCTACAAAGTCATGAAAGAAAACAGTAGGGTTTTTTTAGTTTTGTATTTGTGTTTACTTCTAGACTACTTCTGTCCCAAATTACAGAACTCACGTACATGGAACATGCCAGCACAGTCTAAGTGCACTTTTCAAAGTGGCAATGATTTAAATAATCACTACTGGACAAAATTAATTCAATGAATAAGTACATAGACGTACCTCAAAGAGGATATTTTAACTGAACTTTTAATTTTCCTAGTCTTAAGTCATTTTTTTAGTATGTCATCATAATTAAACATTCTAATTTTAGACACTGCACATAAACCTTATATCCATGCGAGATGACTGTCACACTGAGGGTGCCCAAGAAACAGTTCTGAATGTTTCACCTCTGACTGGCTGCCTGGCTTTGAGTAATCCTTAATGAAGTCTCAACGTTTTCCATATGACTGACCACAATGCTGTTTCCCTCAAATTTGAGTCCGTAGACTTTAGAAGGGTGATTATTGCAACATTTAGCAGTTACCATGAGCCTTACTCAACTGCTTAAACTCCTGCTTATACAGCCCAGTCAGAGCTCTCTTCCATAAACAGAAAACCCACTAGCACAGGTGGAGAAAAAGCTCACTATCTCATGATTCAGATGACAAATTTGTAATGCACTTCAAACCACATCCAGAAGATTTCAAGGCTGCCATCCTACAGGAAAAATAGAACTACTGAAGAAACTACCATTTTCTAACCCTGTTCTTTGTGACTGTTCTTCCTCAACTGTTCCTACTACTATGTCTCCTTAAAAATCTTCTCCAAGCAGCACTCACAGTTCTCTCCAGTCCTTTACTGCCCGTCAAATCTTCATTTCCTGTAATTATTCAAACTTCATTTTTCTCTCTAATGCTGCGCATATAGGCTGTATTCTTGGCAAAGATCTCTGCAAAAATGGTCAGCAGTCAACTAAAATCAAGATGTGTGGGAGGAAAACAAATCTGTCTGCCAACAGTCTGATCAACAACAGAAACAGTAACACTAAAACTCAGGAAGCCCTTTTGCTTCTTTAGGTTTTGTAGACCTATCATTAGCAAAAATCCTGTGAACCAGTAGTTGCAGCTCCCCTTTCCACACAACACTTGGAACTACACTGCAGTACACGAGTTCACTACATGGAGAACAAACAAGTCTAGCTATGTTATTCAATGTACACAGTTGCATTTTTGAAATTGTGCAACTTGCAAAAAAAAAAAAATCTGTGCAGAAATAGTTCAAGTTTCAGTAGTTTATTTATTTTAAAGAACAATGCACAGAAACAAACATCTTTCCATTTTCAGAAATCTCAAGTACTCTAGACATCCCCTCTATCTCCAACATTACTTGTAGCTTGACACTGAACACTTTAGTGCACTGCACTGGAAGACCTAGACATGCCCTTGTGGATAACTGTGGACTGTAAAAGCAAAAAAGGATGTTTAAAAAAGCAGAAACTTTATTTCAATTAAAACTTCATGGCTTAATATTTATACCCAGAAACAGGTATTCGGCATTTATAACTTCAAGGCCTGCAGCTTATCCTTCCCAAAAAAAAAAAAAAANAAGATTGCACTGAAAGGAAGTTGGAGAGAGCTAGGTAGGTCTCTAACTTTATAATGGTCATATCCATACATTTTGCAATAAATTACACTGAAAACTACTTTTCCTCCACTCTTGGTTTTTATCATGCCTTCCTGTAAACAAGTGCTTCACGCAATCACTTGTGTTTTGCACAACTTTAGCTTCAAAAGCTTATGCAAGCAACTAGTCCTTACTTTCAGTGACGTAAGCAGGTATCTTTACTACAGAATAGCATTTTGTAGATTGTCTAGATTCAGACGAATCTCAGGACTTTGAACAGGGATCAGAAATGGCTGAGTACAAATAGAGAATTATGTGGATAAACAAACAATAATCAGGTTTCAAAAATATACTGTTTTCTTTTGTATTGACAAATTAACATTTCATTATTTCAATGTAATCTATTGAATTAAGACTCAATTCCCAGAATTGGGAATTTCCCAGAATTGGGAATTAAGTTTAAAAAATAAAGTTACAAAATTACAAATCTCGTTATTTTCTTAACAACTGAGCAAACTAGAGTTCTAGCATACGAATTAACAACTGTAGTAAATGAGGTGCTGCTTTATATAAAAGCACTAGGTATGAAAATTAACCACTGTTAATTACCATGTCTTTTAATGTGGTCGCACAGACAGGCATGGCATTCTCAAAGGCATACTCGTTCAAACAAGTACCTGCCCTGAGGAGCTAACAACTTTTACTGGGCAGATATTACGGATGAGCTATGAGGTGTGTCCAGACAGAAGTAGATTGAGTACAGTAAAAGGCACTGAAAGAGAAGGACAAATCTTGCAAGATATTCCGAAGAAGTAATACTTTCAGCTGGTACTTTTTATACTACCTCCTGTGGGCCCAGATATAGTTCTGCAGCAAGTGCTCAGAAGAAAATGACTTGAGAACAAGAGCACAACTTTGGAAGCTAAATTTTATGTGATGAACCTTGAACAGGACCTTGGCGTTTTCCTGTTCAGTATGCTGTAGTGTCAACACCAACTGAGTAATTTTGGACAGAACTTGGTCAGTTAAGGAACAGGAAACAAAAATTTTGTCCTTTCTATAAAAAAGTATACTACGGTAACAATCTGACAGCCTAATCTCTCCTGCAGTGAGCCTGACAGCACGACAGGACAGGAGGCAGCCCTACCTCCAAACAAGTCTATTCAACACAAATGGAATTAGTCATCCTTCTGACTATACAATCTATACACTAAAGATGGGGACAGCAAGATGGTAACTGTGCACATTACAACATATGAAAATGCAGACTCCTGCCAGCTAAAATCTTCCACGGGTCTCAAATAATTTTAAAACCACTTCGCTGAAAATGTGCTGAGATTTTATTCATCAGACATTGCAAAAATGAAAATTCTTTCTTTTGTGCTCAATATTGACTAATAGCATCTGCCGCTAAGATAAAAGACCTTACTCTCAGTTTCTTCTACTTACAGTGAAGAAATTCTTGGCAAAAGAGTTGCTTTAAATTATTACATAACATGAGCGGGAAGTGGCTGATGCCTGACAAAGCAGGCAGGTTCCAGCAAATGACAGAATAATTTTGCTTGCATGCACCCTCTTCGTAATGCTACATAATCCTTCAGCACTCTAAGTTAAACACTCGTGTGATCTTCCTCCTCAAGCAACATCTCTTCTTGACGGCCTCTACCCTGACTATGGCAGATACACCTTTTACTTAATGACAGCTCTTACATTTCGTACAAGAAAATCTCAGTCTGGTATAGAGATTCTTTACATGGAAACATCAATAATTGAACACTGTCTGAACATTGTATTAAGAAATGAAAGAACACTGTAGCTTTGCCTGAAAGTAATCTGCTTTCAGAAAGTTAAGTCTCATTAGAGGCAAGCACAATGAGAAAAAACCTGCATGGGGAAAAAGGACCACACCTTCTCGCAGCAGCATGTAGTTGCATCAAAGAACCACCAGAGATCTAGTTGGCATCAGCAGAACACATCAAGCTGGTTCTTTCTCCCAAAAATACAGCTCTGACAAGGAATGCCCTTTATGCATTTAAATCCCAGCATCAGCTCTTTGAGCTCAGTGGATAGCACTCAACATTTCTCAGATGCCTGAGCTAATGTACAGTTAAGGGATTCAAATGCACCAGAAACAGAGGTAACAAAAGCAGCATACAATGCACAAGAACAGTCAGAGATTTAAGTCTCTACCATGAAGCTTCATAGTCTTTTCATTTTGAGACTTTCCTCCTATTTATCCTCTTCTCCTCATGATCAAGTAAGAACGGGTGGGGGAAAAGCTATAAAGCAACTTGTAGGGTCTTATAGGAAAAAAAATATTGTAGATGTTGTGGCATTAAGCAAATTTTTCTGCACTAAAACTATCAATGCTATTTGCAAGACAACTGCCATTGCCAGAGGTGAGATATCTGGAAGAAAAACTGGGATCCATCCGTACATTTTTTGTTGTTGTATCATACTTGATGAGATTTGCTGCTGTCAAAGTCAGTTAAGAAAAAAAAACGAAAAAATGTAAAAACACTGCTTTACCACCTGAACACACTGAGTGCCTCATGCTGTCACCTCTCCCCATGTCTCCCAATCCAAATGAATTGGTTAAATAATAACCGTTAAGGTTACAAACTAGGGTAGTTTTCAAGATATCAGATAATAAAGTTACTATTTAATTCCCTGTTACACACTAAAGATTAAGAAATGCAAGTTATGAATAGCGCAAGATTGAACAAGTCTTCTGTTTATTTGCAGGTCAGCAAGAGCTGTAACGAGAGCCAAAATCAAATACTTTCTTTAAATTCCTTATAAAGGTACCTTATATTTTTTCCCTGGATTAACTGCATTGAAGAGTTAAAACAAGTGAGTTGAACTAATTGATTCTACTGGAAAAAAAAAGAAAGAAGAAAAGAAATGAAAAAGAAATTAGATCAATTTTATACCGTCACTACTTGGAAAGACTCTGGAGTACTAAATGAATTCAAATATTAAATCACTGAGTTGTTAATCATGATCTGTAACCTATTTCTTCAAACAGCCACAGCAGCAGAGAAATACACGACATTAAACGTGAAAGAAGTGCTTTAAAGAAGCCTAGCTGATATCAGTACGTGTCTTCACATGGATATCTGATGTTTGTACCAGGCAGATTGGTAAACATCTACTATAAAAAGAAAATTGGCAAATACATGGACAAATATAACAAGTAAAAAGTATTTTTAAAGAAACATTTGGCAAATTATTTAAAGTTCTTTGAAGTAAACAATGAATACGACAATCAAGATGACATATTAACGTGCGTTAGCAAAGCACTTTTAATGGGACTCGCTATCATGACGAGACACAAAGATCCCCCAGATAAATACACCATGAAAGGGTAGGAAGTAAAAGGTTGGAATAGTAATCATTTTTTCAAATAAATTTCCAAAAGGGTCTCCCCTAAAGAAATCTGTTCTTGGAATTATATTGGTTGAAAAATTAATAAACAATATTGAAACAGGAGTAAACAGTGGATTAGTAAGTCTTGAAGACACAACACTGGTTCTTTAAAAAAGAATACCTACAAAGAAATGGAGGAAGATTTCATTAACTGAAGTGTCTGTACAATGATAAGATGACAGATCACAGATTAGCTTTGGCTAGAGGAACCTTTGGACCTCTATTCATCATACCTTAACGTAAGATGTAACTTAAATACACAGTAATATAAGGGTTGGAATGTTCATACACAATGATGGGCACTAAAGCAGCTACCATTATTTAAACAACATATCTTGGAATCACCGCTAAATGTTCTTTAAATTCCATTCTTTAGAATCATAATCTAATTCAGCTTTGTACTAGTTTTCAAATTTCAAGAAGCAAGCCACGGGACTAGAAAACCTCATTATTGGGCTGTATATCAGCTGATGGATCCATATCTTGAAGACTATGAGCAGCATTGGACCATTAGTCTGCAGAAAAGCAAGAAGCAGAGGTACCAAAGAGATTCTGTATCAGAAGAAATAAGTAGATAAGGCCTGTTCAGGCTGGAAGAGAAATGACTAGATGGGATGTGACAGAGACAACTCATGAGCGGCACAAATGCAGTTAAAAGAGAAAGTATTCGTTATTCACTTTCTCAACAAAACAATAGTCAGCAGGTTTTAAACAAAGAGAAGCATTTTATTTCCACAACTAACTACAAAATAACAGTTAAAGAATGTTGCAAATGCCACCACTTTGGATTGGCTCACAAAGTGATAATTTTTCTACCATATTTTTCTTAAGAACTATGAAACAAAAACAAAAGCTACTGGGGGAAGTACGACAACATATTCTTCCATATTCTGTCCCTAAGCATCCATTTAATTGGCTGCTGTTGAAGAACTGATCCTGGGCAAGCTTGGCCTGCAGCCTAACTCAGCCTCATTGTTCTCTTCTCTTGGAAGCTCAAAGAGGTGAGCAGATTAAAAACTCTTCTGAAAAGCAGCATTGGTTTCTCAGGCTTTTGCCTCCAGCTCCTTCTACCAAGTTGTGAAACCTTCCTTAGGCAGAAGGCAGAGGCAGTTCTGAGAGTCTCTCTTCTGTGAATTTTCAACAGTCTTTTTTCTCCCATGGGATGGATGCTTTTAGTTTTACAATGTTTCTCAAATTCTTTGTGTGAGAATTACTTTGAAGTAGTGATCAAATACTGATTTAGTTAAATGAGTGAGCCACAAAAAAAGAAACCATATGCTTCAGAGTACTGTTAAAATGCTTTTTACTATTTTTAATCAATCACTGCCGTATTTTGTTCTGTCTTCTGAGAATAACAGTACCTTGAAGATTAAAATCAGATATGGAAATACACAGGTAAATGTAATATTCCTCTTGAGGATGAATAAGAGATTTAGAAGTCCTAATAAACATTAGCAAAATAATATGTAATTCCTCTCTACTTGCCATGGTAACTAAGGGGCAACTTGAGGCCATAGGTTCTGCATGCGTACTTCCCCTCCACCATTTTTTTTTTTAAATCACGATGTACTATTTGTACATACCTGCATGCCCTTTTTGCCAGTTTAAACCTAACATCTTTTTTTTCTATTCTTGCCTGCCAACTCCCTTGTAATTACCTATACACAGTGACATTTTGCTCAGAACAAAATGTAGAAATGTTTTTAAGTAGAAAAATATATCATAGAATTTTTCAACCAACCTCACCTTAAAAGTTATGTTCATACATGCTAAGCATGTACAATACACATTACTCTCAAAAGAAAAATAGAACGTTAGTTGCTCAAGGTCTAGAGACAGTCCTAAAAACACACGTAGTAAGACAAAAGAGCCTAAATTACTCAACTACAAAATAATCTTGCAATCCAACCAGACAAGGATGAAAGAGTTCAACGTAAATATATTTCACCCTTTGGCATCTGGGTCTTCTGATGTTTAATTAAAAGAAAAGGCTAACGGCTATGTTCTTGCCTGAATGTTAGCTCACTGCTGAGATGCCAAAGGGACAGGTACCTTTCAAAATACCTTGCCCCAACAGGAACGTAAAAATTATTTCAATTTAAAATATAACAACCCAAATAAAATTCATTAAACTGCATTTGAAATGCTTCATTGTAAGAAAAAGCTCTACTTGGCCTCCCAGAAATGCATCAGTGGAAAATTTCTTGGTACAAAACACTAGACATGTTCTTTCTTGTATCACAACAGAGATGAATACATTATTTCTGGAAGCAACAATAGCTCAGCAAACACCATTAGTGCAACAGCAAAAGGGCAGAGATCCTGAATGTAAGGTGTATTTTTAAAAATGTGAGATAAAAAAAATTAATTTGATCTCATAAATTAAGTCACATTTCAGGGTCTCTCTAAATTCACTGTTGCTAAGATACATCTGGAAGGAGGAGACTGTCCCCTTAATTTAGAACCCTGTGACCACAACAAAATTCACTGAATCTCAAATCCTCCATGCTGTCCCAGTCACATGATGAAACACGTGTTAAAACACAGCTGTCAATTCTAGGAATCACTTAAATTACAGCTGCAATTCACTTTCTTGAACCACTCCAGAATATTCAAAATTTACTTGTGTTGGCAAATGGCATTGCCTCCGTCTTCCTGAAGCAAATAGTATTTCCTTCTGTAGCAAAAGAACTCCTAGAACTCCTGTTCAACATGTTCTCACCTGCAATGCATTTGATTCACATGGATTCCTAGAGACATGCACTGCATACTCTACTGTACCTTGAACAAAGTGTTTAAATGCTGTGTAGGGAAAGGAAAAACATCCAAAACCCAATAAAATTCCCATAAACGTTAAGCATGTGTTACATATGTATAATCAAATGAAACATTTGTAGAACATTTTAGAGAAGTCTTTAGCAACTTAGCAAATCTAATGCTCCACAAACACTACAGAATTATCACTAGGGAAACACATGTAAAAACTGTATATACTTTATAATTAGTTAAGACACTTTAAGAGAAGTAAAAGTTTGAGTTCCTTCAAGTCTAAAATACTTATTTTTCCTTTTTTGAGCCATATAGGCTGCATCTATAACAGAGAATTTCAAAAACTATATCAAAATGACATGAACAGGTCCTTCTGGCTAGTCTGCGCACAGCAGTGGCCAGCTCTCCTGGTCAGTTACAGGACGTGATGCACGTTTTATAACTGTGAACATTATTAGGTTATCTCATATGAATAAGCAGTGGGAAGGACCTCAAACTTGTCAAACCACAAACTCCATCACCAGAGGAAGTTTCGTTCAGTATTCTTTCACGCTTTCCCCAAGTTAATTTATAGTCAGCTGTTCCTTCATGTAGACATTCACTTTGACTGCCCATTGAAACTTGACTATGTTCACTGTAAACAATATCTAAAGATGAAAACAGTACCTTACACACACTAGCAATTCAGTCTATGCTGCCATGATGACTTTCCCAAAAGCTTTTCACAGATATTTAAATATGAAAAAATAAGCCTGTGGGATGCTTCCGTAAGGTCCTAGGGGAAGATGCAGAAACAAACAGCCTGTAACAGGTTGTTCTATTCATTCTGAAAGGAAAGGCAACAACTATTAACAAGGGGATTGGAATACACTCCTATGCTTTATTGACAAGAAAAATAATTGTTAAGTAACAACACCGAATGCCTCAGAAAAATACCTACCAATGTACTTCTCGATTCTATACTCACTACAGGTTAGGGGCTGACCTGCTGGAAAGAAGCTCTACAGAGAAGTACCTGGATGGTGAAGAACAGGCTGGCCAGGAGTCAGCAGTGTGTCCTTGTGGCCAAGAAGGCCAATGGTATCTTGGGGTACACTAAAAAGAGCACAGCTAGAAGGTCAAAGGAGGCTATCCCCTCTATACCCTTCTACTCTGCCCTGGCGAGGCCATATCTGGAGTATTCAAATGACTTCTGGGTTCCTCAGTTTGAGAAAGACAGGGAACTTCTAGAGGGAGCCCAGCAGAGGGCCACAAAGACAATCAGAGGCCTGGAGCTTCTCCCTCATGAGGAAAGGCTGAGACCTGAGGCTGTTCAGCCTGGAGAAGACAAGACAGAGGGGATATTATCAATGCTTATAAATATCAAATGGGCCAGAATCAAGTGGATTCGGCCAGGCACTTTTCAGTGGTGCGCAGTGACAGGACAAGGGGCAAAGAGCACAAACTGGAACGTAGGAAGTCCCATACGAACAGGAGAAAAATCTTCACTTTGAGAGTGATGGAGCACTAGAACAGGTTGCCCAGAGAGGTGGTGGTGATGTACAAGACCCACCTGGACGCTTTCCTGTGTAACCTACTCCAGGGAACTGCTTTAGCAGAGTGCTGTACTAGATGATCTCCAGTGGCCACTTCCAACCCCTACGATCCCGTGATCTCCTTCAGCTAAAGCAAAAATACCATCTTAGTGCAAACAGTGTTGAAGATAGACATAATAAGGAGACACTTAGTGACTTCAGTCGCTTTGCACAGAGAAAGCTAAATACTGGGGTCTTGTTTAATACTAGCTTTGTAAGTGTGGCAGACCATTTACTGTGTCTTAAAAACAACAAATTCCTCTTCCCACCAACGACACTGACAGTCAGCCAGCAGTGGGTCATGAGAGATCCAGCCAGGATCACAGGGAATTGTGCCCATTGCTGAAATGCGGAAATAAATTCTTAAACATCAGCTTTTCAGTACTGAGCTAAAGGTTGCAGAAAGCTATCTTTTCTTATTAATGAAATAAGATATTCTCTATATATTTGGGCTGAACAAGGAAAGGCAACAATCAGTACTATAAAGGCCTTGTCTGGGTAGTTCAGAGGCCTGCTTCCAGTTTTCAGTTCAAGAGGGTACGTTTGTCGATTACAGCTACATGCTTGGCAAAGAATTAACTGCAGGTTGGAATATCCTAGTATTTGAATCTGGGCCAGAGCTGGCTTTTGGCTGGACATATTGTTCAACTGACACTGAAACTGAAATCAGGGTTACGCTCGACTGTCACAGAAGAGCACACTGCATCAGAATTTGTTGAAACATGGCAGTGCAATATTCCTTTTTCTTAACTGAAAAGGAAATGTAATCCACCCAAATTACACTATTCCTTAATTTTTACAATGAAAAGCAGATACAATTGTTACCACAGTACACAAACACCTGAATATTGTTTCACTGCTTAGTAATCAAACATGACTTGGTTACAAACTTGTAACTTGTAACCAAGTTACAAGATATCACAATCCAATTTCAACAAAGCTTGATGCACACAGTAGCTCATTTCCCGCCCTGTCTAATCAAAATATCTCCTATGCTGTGTATATATATGTAATATACACATACAAGGCCACAAACCCAGTTATTCCCTTCAGATTCTTTTCTTTTTAATCTGTGCAAAATCAATAGAAAAAATCAAAAGAAATAGAAATAGAATGCTTCACAAAGCAAGCATGAAATCAGACACCAACTAGAAATGTAAGTACATTTTTAAAATTACTGTTTGAACTTTGAACTCTCAGACTGAAAAACAACCTTACGCAAGAGCAATATACATGCCATTGCATACGTTACTTGTTAACACTGCCTCAGTCCCCCAAAATTCAGTCAATTTTTCAGATTATTCAAAGGGAAGAGACCTGCCGGTTTTCTAAGTTTAATCCATGCCTACAAAGAAATCAGCTATTTAAGGAGTCAGAACATGTTCAGTGACACTTTCACAGATCAGATTTTGAGTTTAATCTGCAATGAATCTTGAGTACAAGGCTTCTAGTGTTCTATTTTTACCAAGTTTATCCTTCCAATATGAAATATGCTTTCACACTTCTACAGATTAAAGTTCCAATGTTTATATTAGCACACATGTTTAGGGCAAAACTAATTTTAAAAATACCAAGCTGTGAATCTATTACATTTAGACTCTCTTTACACTATTAAAAAATAAGGGCATCAGACATACAGGGTATTACTTCAATAGCTGAGAAAAAAAAATTACTCTCAATACATGCAAAATTCTTAATATTAAATACATTGGTCAGATTGTATCATTCTTCTTAAAAAAAAAATGCACACAAAGCCTTAGATTTATGCTTAAGAATGTACATATGGATGGTCCACTTGTCATTTAAGTCAACAGAGCAAATCACGTGTTTAAAATCAAACACATGTATAAAAGCTTTTTTGAGATCCCTTGCACTATGAAGAAGTGATATATAATAATCATTCCACATGCCCATTCCAGGGAAATCCTGCTACCAATCTAATAATTCCTCAAATATATTTATGCAGAATCATGTTGTTCTACACTAAAATGCAAATGCTATACCACGTTCTTCCTAGCTTTAGAGGCGCAGATGCATTTACAGGTTCGTTCACTCAATAGCTTTTATTGTTTGATGATTTATCCAAAGAAAGTTTCTCTAAAACCAGACTTCCCTAAAACACAGCAGATGGATCAGTTCAGAAGGCCACGTATAGCTGGACCACATGGTAAAGTAATAGCACACAGCACAGAGAAAAGACAAACATATTTTCTTTTGCTTTCCAATTTGTTCTCTATCTGCCCTGTTTCTGCACATTTCTCACAGCTCTTTCATTGTCCAGGAATTCCTCTGATCTCCCATCCATGAATCACTTTTCTTTCTACCCTTCTTATTCAATACAAAGAAGAAAAATCTCTAAGAGGAAACTGCCACTGTTAACCAAAATTAAAAGAAAGAAACAAAGAAGAAAAGGAACATACATTGCTCATGGATTGCTCATGGATTTCTTACAGGCTACTTCAGTTAGGTAGGCTCCCCCAACAAGAAGCTTTACCAGCAGAAATGATATTTTAACCCTGTATCTTCACATTAACAACTGTTTCTTTTAGACCATCTTTCTGGTTACAGTACTTCGTATATTTACATGATTTTTTTCTTGCAATCAGGGCTAAGTGTTGTCAGTAGAAGTTGGATTTGGCTATACAAATCATAACACACTGACTATTTTAAGCATCCTACATTCATTATTAAAATAGTTGAAGACGAAAGCAGAAAGACAACAGGTGAGCAAATGTTGAAAAGATTGTGCAAAAATATTTGCAGCCTACAGTAATTTTATTTACTGCTGATACCAGACTCCATCAGTACCTAGACACTGCAGATGCCTGCAACTGATTCACAGCAAATGTCTGCTTTCCTAAATTACTACTGATGCATCAGTATCATAACATGAAACGCAGGTAGCAGCAGTATGTTAGACCTCTTACATAGAAACCAGCTTGGGCAACAAATTTTTCCCTTTCAATATATAAAAAAGAATAATAATAGTAGTAATACAGCACATTAAGACTTAAACAGTATCCCTGACTGACTGCTACTCTCAAAAGAAAGTTCACCATGGTGCTAGAATTTCCAGAGATTTATGTCAGTCATTTTAAAAATATCTTAGCATCTATGCATGCTGAAAATAGCTGATCATTTACGAGTGCTGCTTTCTGAATGGCATCTTCTGTCTCTCAAGACAATGTGATACCTGATGAGTAGCATTATCTAGAATATTCAAAGGAGATGCCAAAAGATAACCAAAGACATTCATGTTTTTCTCCTCTCTACCAAGTTACAGCAAGACTCAAAATGCATATGATGACAAAATGCAAATAAAAACATCACTTCATTTGAAAACCAAAGCATACATACAGAGCATTAGTATGTAATTTTTTATTCTATTTTATTAATAACAATGGCAGAAGCAATTCTGCAACGATATCTCCAAACCTAAACGTAAGGCAGATGTTCTGCACTTCTATTGACTCAGAAATAAACTAGAGACAAAGAACTTTACTCAGGAAGACAATCTCAACAACTTCAAGTACTATTCTATATAGGTAAAGGGATGGGGAGGAGCTAACATAATTTAGGCATACATTTAATAAAGCTCTTAAGCATCTATTTAATTCAATGACTCCGGTGATTTGAATGGTACTCAGTCTTCAATAATAGCATCCTTGTACATAAACATCATGTAAATACTTCAATGAGACTTCAACAGCAAGTAAAATCACTAGTTTGTTTGAAGACTTCTCAAAGAAAAATAATTACTTAACCTTTTCAGAGCTTAATATTAGACAGCTACATTTAAAGACCTGGATCAATAAGGATTATTTTGCAAGCAACCTATACAACTGAACAAGGAAAAACTCAGTCCTGATGGACAGATGTATTCTCATCCTCTTCCAAATTGTTTCATCGATATTCTTGGTGTATCCTCCTCTGACTAAAGCAAGTTTTAAGAGTCACAGGGTGCTCATTTTTTCTTCTTTTACTTAAAAAATTCAGTCAGCATCACACAGAACCACTTAGGTGCATCATAAAACACCCATTTTTATAAACTACAGGGAACAAAGTGACAATGTATGTTCCAAAACATGTCAAAGCTACATGCATAAGAAAGGTGTGGGCTGCTTCAGCTAATTACAACATTTAGGCTTTCTGAGCCAAAGCAGCTGCAACGCTAGTGGCACAATCAGCTTTCTAACTTATTCAGAAGTGCTTAGCTCTGCCAGGCTATAAAGTGGTATCAAGTTGCAATCCTGTTTAATGTTTGACTCCAACTATTCTCAGGTGTCCAGACCTAGAAATCTTTAATAATCCACAGCTTAGTTTTTCCAAATAATATCGGCATAACAAATCTTCAGTAATTATACTATACAAGAAACACAAAGGACAGAAATGTAATTACTGTAAAAAACGATACTAAAAATATCACACAGTTACACCAAAAAACATTGCATATTTTATGCAGGCACATAATGGGTCTCCAGAGGAAACATTCACTCACTTGAATACACAGTCTATAAGCAAGCATTTAATTTAAGGGTTGCTACTGCCATGATGCCAAAAGAATATATATTATAAATTAACGAAAAAATAAAATCACCTTTAAATTCTACATAAAACTGTAGATGATTTATATGTCTTTTAGATGAGCAACTCACACGCAATACAGCTAAGCACTGTGCATCACTCAGTTAGGAGACTTGAGAATACCTACAACTCTGCAGATTAGAACTAAAACCTTGTGTAAGCAACTGTATGCTTTTCCTCATTTTGTTATTTCTTTTTAAAATTGCAGAGTACAGTTTAAAACTGCACCCTACAGAGTAGGGTGTGCCAAGTTTACCAAAAGCCCTGAGGCATTTCATTGTTCGGAGAGAACTGAAGCAATGCTTAAAGAAGAAAATTAGACCATATCTTAGAAATCACTAACAGAACAATTGTTTTATACCTTCACGACTTTAGCAATAACTTCTCAGTATTTCATACACTACAATAGCAATTACAATGCAACTCAGAGTTTTCTTGCTGTCTTCATTTTAGCTTTAACTACTAAGAAGTCACACTACAAACCTGGGTCCACGTGTCTGGAGTTTCTTCTAATTCCATTCGTTCGTTTCTGAATAACAAAAACACAAATCAAGGGATATGAATAAACTTGTTTTCATGAAGGCACATTATACTCCTTTCATTCCCACAATCTACTAGGCAAAGATGATTATCTTATTTCCCCCACCACCACAATCATCTTTATCTGATAGAAATATCATACTTTGAAAATTATTCTTAGTAATTTAACAAGTTTACTCATATATCCCATTTTTTCTGACACTAGGCTGAAAAGATTCTTAGTCCACAGAAGTTTTATTCATGTATCATCATCTTTGGATAGTAGGTACTTTTTAAAGAAAAATAATTTATGAATATGATAAGGAAAAAATATGCAGTCTGGAATCATCTGCCTCAAATAATGTCCATAAACACAGAAGTAGCGAAGCTGCTTCTCTGTATTTAATAGGGTAGAAACTTTTAAAGTTCCTTCTCCGTACTTATGGCAGTTGGAATTTCCTAGAAATTTCTCAATTTTCTCATTTTCTAGGCAAACACTTAAATTTTTAATAACTCCTCACTTTTTCTTTTAAATTTGGATGAAATAGAGCTTTGTAAAATCAGAAACACTGATGAGTTGTTTTTTTGTTTTTTTGTTTTTTGTTTTTTTTTTTTAATGCCATGAGGTTTTGCTACATTGGAGTTTTTTGTTTGGTTGGTTTTGGCTTTTGTTTTAATGCATTTTATTCTCTAGGACATGTAGCATGGGTCTCTGAAAACTTAAGTGTGAAATAAGGCACATCTGTAAACCAGTTATCTGCTTTTGCAAACTTGTGATTGATATCTTGCACAAAGGTTCATGCATTTTTATTTATTTTTTCAATCAAACCAACCAGAGAAAAGCATGTTGCATAACAAAGGGAACAATTAGGTTGCTCCGATTTACTTGTAGCTGATATAAGCTGATGCAGGACACACACTGAGGCAAGCCAAAAAGCAGTAACCTGGGGCACAATCAAATTACTAAGCCCTGTAGCGACCTGGCAGAAGGAAAAGCTTGGTTTAAGACCAGCTTTCAGACTATTGATACTTCAGATATCTTTGGTCTATATTTCACAACCTCAAAGAAAAAATGCCAATTATTTTTTTAGGTGTAGTGAAAAAGAAAGAATTGTAAATTGCTGCTAAAAGATGTGGAAGTTACAAGATATGAACAAAATGCTCAATTATAGCTGATTCAATTTTTAAAAAATTGAGGTTGCATTACTCTTAAGGATTAATGCAGAGTGGTGAGTATCTGAGTATCTGCATATTTGCACGTGAGAGGAAAAGGAGCAGGACCTGGAGAAAGCAAGCACAAAGGAAGACAGACATTTAACTGAATGGCAAAAAAAAAAAAAAGAAAAAGTAATTCTGTGATGACACAAGAAACATGCTGAATATGCTTCCATATATTGCAGTACCAGTATTACATGACCAGTATGATATAAATCCATCTTTTCCAAAATCATATTCTGATTTATACTTAAATTTCCTTCACCACTGTTAGAATTAAAACAGGCAATTAATTAAGAATTGAAGAAATCCTGACATTTTACTTCAAATCAATAGCCAATACCAAATCAATAGCTCTAGAAGGGAAGCCATTTCTTACAAAAGAAGATTCCAGAACTACACTGGGGGTGAGAAGCTTAGGGTCAGGAGAGATTAGCTACAATTAGGATACATATTTTCTTCATCTGGCCACGTATGTTCACCATATTTAGCTTTACATACTTTGGCAGCCTTGCCCACGAGGTGCAGCAAGCAATCTGTTCATGGCTTCCCAGCGCTGTCTGTCAGCCACAGTACCAGGAGAGTCAAGCTAATAGACCATGCTAAAATTTTCATATTTAAAAGTGCCCTTACCTAGCAGATATTTCTAGGCAGACAGATTAAAGGCCTGGCAGCAGGTGGCTGGAGGTACAGCTGGCAAGCTGCAGGCTGAGGAAATGGCGAGGAAGGCAGGCAGGAAGGCAGCAGCCATTTCAGGGCACACAAGGCAGACTGCAGGGCCGCAAGCACAGGCTCTGTTAATGCAGACCCAGCACCCTATCTTCGCTCAGGGCTGCACCCAGGCAGCTCTGACTGCACTGCCAGACACCACAAAGTCCAGCTGTGAGAGCTGGTGCCTGCTGCAGCCCGGGCCCACAGCCAAGGAACATGCCGGAAGGTGTTGGGGCTCCTTCCCCAGCCCTCACCGCCACCTGTGGCAGCACCACAGCAGCTCTAACACAGGAAAGAGCACACAGGGAGTCAGCCCTGTGTGTGACCAGCCATGATCCCCTGGTGCAGCAGTCA
Source organism: Penelope pileata (assembly GCA_013396635.1). Classification (NCBI taxonomy): domain Eukaryota; kingdom Metazoa; phylum Chordata; class Aves; order Galliformes; family Cracidae; genus Penelope; species Penelope pileata. The sequence goes on from WBMW01002239.1 coordinate 1,126,602, forward strand.
CGTCAGCAGATATGTCCTTTCAATTCCGTTACTGATGCTAGTGCAATCACCAAAACATATGCATTTATGCATACATGCTCATACATTGTTCATAACCAGTGTGTTGCTTAAGCAGTTAATTTACCATCAAATTCTGATGTAAACTAAATACTAAAAACTATTAGACACTAACATTTGCAGTGCTACCTTTCTTCTGTCAGAACTGGCAGACAAGGAAATAACTGCTTACACCCTTTTGTGCTTCAGTCAAAAGGCAGCAGCAACTGGTACGAACATAACCCAGTGTAACTGGCAGCGTTCTTGAATTTAAGTTGAGGTACACTCCATATACCACTATGTCCACTTCACCATTCTCTCAAGATTATATAAATTCCATAACTACTGAATTACTCTAACAAAAGCCTGTTTAAATGAAGAGGCAAAACTGCCCTGTTGATTCTTCATTGTCCAGAAGGCTGTAGAGAAGTATAGACCTATACACCAGCACATCACCTGTGGCAGAACTGGCGATTGTCTAAAAATGAAAAAGCAGTTTACAGAAAAAATGAAAAAGCAGTTACAGAAAAACTGTACTGTCAAATTTGGTCTAGCAACACTGAAAAACAAGACATCAGTTCTAAAGTAATGTGTTGTTTCTCCCATAACTTAAGAAGTTACTTCTAGTGTTCCCAAGATTAAGTTATATCCGCTGAAACTTGACACACACTTTGAACATAGCACCTTTGTATTTAGTAACTGTCTCCCACCATTCTAAAGAAACACATTATTAAATGCAGAAGAAAAACACATAGTCACCAACGGCACATGCACAAAGTAAATAATGTCATCGACAAAGCAAATATCACATGAAAACAGACCCTTACCTCATGTTTCAGGTTCCCGTGTTCTGAAACGTAAGTAAAAATTGGCATTATTGGCAATTGTAAACGTACACTGCTTATATAGCAACCTCAGCCCGCACTGCACTGCATGACAACAAGCACGGCTGCACCCAGCACTACCTGATCCCTACGGCACGCCCGGGCAGCCCAGGGCCGCGCCGTGCAGGCCGTGCTCGCCTCGCTCATTGGCTCTCCCCCAGTGCCAGCAGCTGCAGGGCAGCCTGATCCAGCACACGCTTCCACAACTTCCAAGCACACCTCGTAGGCATCAGCTTAGTGGGAATTCAAGAACTATCATTCTTCATTGGAAATTGTGTTGGCACCTCTTCTCAGCTGTCTGGTCAGAGCATGCCGAGGTGTACCAAGACAAGATGAAAATCTTTAGCTGCAAATTTTTCTACGCTTCTTGCACTTCAGTTTAACATTGCATTAGTATATCATGGAATCTGAAGCCAGTGGGTTTTCATGAGCTTTTTTACTGTGAATTTTCTTGTACTGTTTAAAAATGAGACTACAAAATGTAGTCCTGCAGGTGATCAGATGGCATCGAGATCAGCCACCACCACACATACTGAACATACAAAAGGGGGGAAGGAGGGGTAGTTGCATACCTCTTTTCTTTGAATGTCTAATTTGATAACGGATATTTTGTTGTATTTTATGTACTTTATGACTTTGGTTTAGTGCCTCACCAAAGGGGAGAGAGCCCCTGCATATTTACCTGTGCATTCTCTAAGTACGCACACGCTGCTGAGGCAGAGCACATACTGTCCATAGACAGTTTTTAATTTGTCATATAGAAAACTTTTATATCTTGCACAAAGTGAGCCATATTCACAATAGATCAAATAAAAAGCTTTAACTGCAAGTAGACTTTGTTCCACTGAAAAAAAAAAAAAAANGAAGTGTGGGAAAAAAACCCTTTGGCTTTCCAGCACTTTATGCAAAGACACACAGGCATGCCAAGACCCAGCATGCTGGCTGAGGACCTGGGGCCAGGCACGCGTGGCCCAGCCCGTTTACCAGCAACAGACCTTTCTTCTCACACACCATTTCAGTCACTATTTCTTCTGATACATTATGCCAAAGATGCATTTTCTCATCATTCTGAGAAAAAATTTCTATCAATTATACTCTTTTCAAAAGTGTTAATTTGCATTTGCACAGGGAGCAAACAGAGGAAAAATAAGCCAACCCCAAAGGAAGAGATACAGGTAGACTAATGAGGTTTTCAAAGGAGCCTGAGGGAATTAGTTGCTTAAGTGTTGCTGGAATTTTGGTGCTTACTTTCACAATTTGATATGTCTTTCAAAAATTTTGCCAAAACCCAATAAAACCTTGACTTTTCAATGTCTCATCTCAGCATTACAAATTACTTCAAAGGAAAGGTAAGTACTTGCAGAGGGGTAGAGGCAAAAACTTCAAGTCCAGACTTGAGGAGTCTGTTCTGTTTTTTTTAAAAATGACCTCTTTAGTTCTGCTGATCTCTTATCAAGAAACTGAAGTGGAAGCGTCTTTCTATACTCCAACAAGAATGAACAAATCTAATTTTTAATGGTTGTTGTTAAGTTGTGGGGGTTTTTTCCCTCCTGCAAATATCCCAAACAACTATATGAATGAGTTCCATTTGGTGATTTTGGCATCCCAACGCTTCTCATAATAAATTATTAAGGAACTCACTGATTAACTTCCAATATCTGGATTCTATAAATCACTACAGAGGAAGGTAACAAGTACTCCAATAATTTGCATAAAATAAATTCCATGAGAAGCATGCAGGGTTTTTTTTGACCAATTCATAGGTTACAAAGGTAAACTGCTCCATTAACCAAAGCCAGGAGGGCCTTCATTATTAACACCTAGTAAATTCAAATTCAGAAAAAGCAATAGCAGCTCCATTGAAGAACACTATTTCTTTAAGTCCTCTCTGCATTATCTCATAAGAAGTCCAAAACTTAACCAACAATGACAGACAGAAATATAATTTGTTTTTTCACTATTAAGATGCAAGTAATAGAAAACATTCCATGTCTATTTCCACATAAAAGCTTATTCAAAAAATAAGGCTTATGTTAGTCTTGTTATTTCACTAAAGTTTAAATATTCCCGTGGTTCAGAATATTTTGTACACAGAGTCAGCATGTTCTTAGTTATGACAGAAAGCTACTTTTACTGTCACAGTTAAGCACAGTTTTTAAATTTGGTTTAATCAGTGAGGCCATGCTATGAGTCAAATGTTGGTAATTGTATTTTACTACAAAAGAAATAGGAGTAGCCACTGGCCTCAATAAGCAAGGAAGTCGAGATTAGAAAACAGATAGAGGCTGCTCCTCACGGATGCAACAGAGCAGCTGGGTTGGCATGCTAATTTAATGGAGAGTAAATAAACAATTATGTAGTAAACTACTCAACTTCCTATTTTAAAAGGAGATAAAAATATTTAAAAAGCAGGAGCTATCAAGCAAGCCACCTTAAAGGAATTGTGGGACTACCTGCTTGTTTCCGGTCACTTAGCCACATTGAATAATCAGAAGAAAATCAAATAGTGACAGAATTATCACAGTGCAGGTCTCTGCAGAAAATGCCAAGGCCCCTAAGTGACTTTCGTTCAGGTTGAGCAAGGATGATTGGTTAGATAATACAGCCCAACATTTGTTGCAGTTAAACAAGAAGTGGCACAACTCCAGTGAATGTTCTGGGACTTAACATTTACTTGTCAGCACTGTTGACATGGTAGGTTTGGAAAAGAGCCAGCAATTTTGCAACTATTGATCAAGCCAACAAAAAGGCAAACAGTGAAAGCTGCTGTTTTCCTTTCAGATGCCAAAAAATGTACGCTTCTTATAAATTATCTCTAATGCGCTGTAGCAAGCAATTATTACATAAACAGCATGGACTGTATTACTGCGCATGCACATTAGCATATTAAAGCAACTCTGAAGTTAACCCATTCATATAGTAACACTTTCGTTAACGTTCATACATTGAAGAAGCAATTTTCTGCCTAAGGAAATGTGGTGGATTTTCAAACGAAATAACCTGAAAAAGTGATGAATCATGCATAAATTAACTAGATGTTACTATAAAAACACCCAGTTAATGTTTTTCTAATCAATTTATGCCTTGGAAAGGGACACTTCTAGCATTCCCTGGGAACAGAGATATAAAGAATAGAATTTTGTGGTTTGGCATTGTATTTAAAATATTCAAATATTTTCAGATCCTAGAACCATTTCATCTAATTGAAATATTTAACAGTTTGTGAAACCAGCAAACATTTGCCTGAGAATACTTAATTCAATATAATTGGATGAACTTGGTAAAATTCCAGTCTGGCAATGGAAGTGTTTTTTTAATTTTGCTATTCTAAACTAGAAATAGGCTATAAATTACACAGTGCCTTCTGGGAAAAGTGATGATAGTGGTCTTACCAACCTTGAGGACCTCTGCAGAAATTGCAAGGGCCACAGAACAAACTTTGCAATACAAGTGGGAATAACAAGGCAGACAGCTTCTCCCTATATCTACTAAAGGTGTGTCTTACTGATGCTCACTGCAAAGGTCCCACTCAATCTCTCCCAAATACAAACCCTTCCAACTGGTGGGAGAACATCAACAGATAAGTAGAACTGTACACTGCCTTGAAATAAGGCATAGAAGTGCCATTGAGAAGTCAGAAGATTTAGAAAGGCAACAGGACATCTCTGCGTCAGCCATCAGAGAGGAAAAATGTATGTCTATATAAACAGCCCTGTAAGAGAAATATATGCATCTATTTCATAATCCTTATGTTTAAGGATAAAAGGTTCATAAAGTCTTTTGTTTAAATCTGATTGTGCAGCCTAAAGGAGTTTGTCACAACATCAGCAACAAAGATGGGGAATGGAGAGTTTGAAGTCACGGAAAAATGAAGTGATAGAATGTAAGTAAAATATATGATCATGTACAGAGCAGCATTTCAAGAGAAAGGAAATTAAGTCACATCATGACACAAGTGAGCACAGAACTTCAATCAGCACTGCAGATTTAGAGCAACACGGGCAGGAACAATAACAAGAAAAACAAGGATTAAATGCAGACACTTTGTTCTATTTATTAATTCAACTGATTAAGTCTATCTTTTATCATTGCAGTATCTATAGTCCATTGAACTGGCCTCCTTTGAAGCAGGACATCTGAAGAACTAGCATATGTTTGTGTAGTGGTACAGCATGACAATGCAGCAATTTATTTTCAGATTTTGTCAGTTTCTCCCTCAAGTGTATCATCTAAATCTGACACTTATTAAATTTGTCATTCTGAAGGTTTCATCTATCTTTGCACGTCTGTCTTTTGAATTTTCAAAAACTGATTTGGAATGAATACAAAAAGTTTTAATCCACTCAGGAATGTTCTAAGCATCATTTCAGAAAGCTAAGCAAAAACATCTGCTCAGTGGTCTAAAAAGAAAGCAAAATATTAAACTGCACTAAAAAAAGGAAAAACAGAAAACACTGAGGAAAATTGTCTGCAAATGCCCTTTAGAAGCCCAACAGTATATTTCCTTTTTGGCAGCGTTCTTAATTCTGATCAGTTCTTTTCAAACAAATCTATAGTAGTAAGAGGTCTAAAGAATGAGAATGAAAATTGTCCGAGGCATGGAAAAAGTTCCACTAATGAAAAGATGATAATAAATTAAGACTACTCAGTTCAGAGAGGATACTAACAAAGAGGTCATGTGACATTAGTGTATCTGGAAACAGCCAGTGAAGATTTCTGTTTACACTTTTCAGAAAAACCGAAAAGTTGCAAGTTAAATTAAAAAGGTAACAAGGTCAAACATAACCAGGATAACATATGTAAACTATGGGGGCAGGGAGAAAAGCTTTCCAGAATTCACTGTTCCAAAAATTGTTAATCATAATTAGATACTTCTATCAACAAAATTAGGGAAGCTACGCAAAAACATTATCAAGATGTAAACGCTCTGAGAACAATAAATGGTAAAAGAAAATAAAACAGGATTAGAAAGCAACATCATTCCTAGGCATTGTCTACTCCACAGAGGATTTGCATTTTCCTGTAAAACATCTAGGATCAGCCTCTGGCACATCATGTGATATTTTCCACATCTGTGTGTGTAACTAATACCACAAGATGGGAAATAAAAATGTCCAGTTTCCTTAAAGAATAATTTTGTTTCTTATCCATTATACCCCATGAAAAAGATTGTAATAGTCCCCTAGAAATAAAAGGGGACACAAAATACATTGCAATACAATAAGTGTTCTAGGCATTTTTATCAAAGCATTCAGACTATGCTCCACAATTTCTTATCCAATAGCGCTCTCAGGCCATCTTAAGTAATTTCCCACAGGAGCAGCAAATGACACCACTAGAAAACTTAAATTTATCAAAAATGAATACAAAGATTTCAAAAGGAAAAGCTTCGAAAATAAAATCACATTAGAATTTTGTGAATGTAAAAAAAAAAACTTGTTGCATTAAGTGCATTGAAAATATTAAGTTTTATATAATATTTTTAAGTTTACCTTTCTTAAGTAACATTTCTTAGTCTAAATGATATGGCAGATAATTTATGGGAGACAAGATTTTACAGCGTAGCTCTGGAAAAGAAAGAACATAGTTCCAGAAAATCATTCATACTCCAGCTGCATAAGTCCGTATTTAAAACCATAGGCTGGATTGTCCTGTCCCTTTTTGAACCATAAAGGCAAGGAAGAACTGGTAAAGTCTCCTCCTTAAACCTTTCCTTACTCTACACATTATGAACGGGCACAGTTCAATCAACACTTCATTCTGTAAAAGGATAAAAAGAGTGAAAATGGAAAGCAGAGAAAAAACTCAACAGTTTTCTTCCTCCTAATTGGTCCAAGTTGCTCAACAGGTTGAGAGAAGACATATTTTCAGCGAAATAGGTAAAACCACTTGTCCTTTCCATTCTCATTTGTTTATAGAGCAAGAGCGAGCATGGCAAGAATTGCAGTTTAAAATTTGTTTCCCAACAGCTTTTTGTGGCTATGAACTACTCTCAGAGCAGACTGTCAAGAAGCCACAGCCTAGTACCTCCTGTCATCCTGTACCACGAGCAGGCTCTTCTGGGCTCTACTATGTCTTAGTTTCTAACAGAAGTTACTTCTTTCATAGCATCTGGTATGAAGCTATATTTTGGTCCCAGAAGAAAAAGAAAACTGGCAACACCTGGCAGTGTTGAACAGAGCCAAGGACATATTCTGTTCCTCAGTGAAGCAGTTAGGAGGCATAAGGAGCCGGGAACTGGGAAGGGATAGAACCAGGGCAGCTGACCCAAACTGACCAAAGAGCTGTTCCATCCCATATCACATCATGGGATTGTTATGGAAGGGGAGGCTTTTTCTCAGAGGGAGGGGCTGCTGCCTGGCTGAGCATCAGTCCTTGGTCCCTTGCTTTGTGTATCATCTATTGTTTATTTTATATATATATATATGTATATATATATGTATGTACTGGTATTTCTTCTATTTTCTCTGCTGCCTTAGTAAATAGCTTTTATC
>WBMW01002239.1:1134138-1200370 GCA_013396635.1 Penelope pileata
TACTTGGGTATACATGCAAGAAAACTGCCAGGAATCAGACCTTACATTATCTTGAGATTTATGGTCATTTTTACTGGTACACATTGCACCGTGAGTGTCCACAGATCTTTACAGAGAAATAGGCAAGCTCCTGCTCCTGAAGTGTCAGCTATCCAATTAAAATAGAAACTACAAAAGCAATTAAAACAGAAGGTAAGAAAGAAATAAAAGTTAAGAGTAGGTAGAAGTGGCTTATACTGGGGGAGATTGCTTTCTGGTGAAGAACAGCATGTCTTTGCTTTTCCACTCTATTAATTTAAATATAATTGCTTTAAAATATTTATTTTTATATTTTTTCCCCTGGAACACCCTTAGGAGGTTTTATGAAAACTCTGTTCTCAAGAAAAATAGAGGTTTGGTTGTTCCTTTTATGGTTCTTGGACCTACAAAAGATGATCACTGACTGGGATAATAGCATAGAAGATATCCAATATGGAAAGCAGTTGAGAAAGTAAAGTTCACTGGCTGCAGCAGACGTTAGCATCTGCCATCCTAAAGACTTTGTGAAAGGAGGAAGTAGCCAAGTTAGCACACCGAGTCAAAAGCCAAGCAGAAGCAGGGCAGTAATGCAAGCAGAAGAAAGTAAGTAGCAAGGTCATCCAACTTTGAAAGGAACAATAAGCTAGAAGTGAAAACTTGAAGCAGAAGCTTGTTGANAAGAAATCTGGGAGCATTTGCATAAAAGAACAAACTGGAAAGAGAAAGAAAGTATGCAGATGGAACAGAAAGCGGCATACCTTGATATAAGCCAACCATGGAAGAAAATGGTTCATTAAGATTCTGGGTTTTGTTACAAGTTTAGTAAAGATTCATACAGTATTAACTTACAAAAACCAAGGAAATCTTTTTAAACAAAATCCAAAGGAAAATTCTGCAGCTTTGAAATTGTAAAATGAAAATTTCCTACACTCATATAGTAGTGGGGGTTTTTGGTGATGTTTTATGGGGTTTCTTTCGTTTTGTTTTTTGAGGTTTTTTGTGGGTTGTATTGGTTGGTTTGGGTTGTTCGTTTGTTTTGCTTTTTCCCATTTTGGGGACGAAGGGGAAGGGGAAGAGTATTGTAGTTTGGTTGTTGGTTGTTCTCCCCCCCCNTTTCCACTCTATTAATTTAAATATAATTGCTTTAAAATATTTATTTTTATATTTTTTCCCCTGGAACACCCTTAGGAGGTTTTATGAAAACTCTGTTCTCAAGAAAAATAGAGGTTTGGTTGTTCCTTTTATGGTTCTTGGACCTACAAAAGATGATCACTGACTGGGATAATAGCATAGAAGATATCCAATATGGAAAGCAGTTGAGAAAGTAAAGTTCACTGGCTGCAGCAGACGTTAGCATCTGCCATCCTAAAGACTTTGTGAAAGGAGGAAGTAGCCAAGTTAGCACACCGAGTCAAAAGCCAAGCAGAAGCAGGGCAGTAATGCAAGCAGAAGAAAGTAAGTAGCAAGGTCATCCAACTTTGAAAGGAACAATAAGCTAGAAGTGAAAACTTGAAGCAGAAGCTTGTTGAAGGGGAGCAGATGAGGTCATGTTGTAATTCAAGCAGTGAGAATTGCATTTTCCAAAGATCATAGAGAGCAAAAAAAGAAAACAGCCCAATGGAAGAGGAGCTGCAGTAGCCTATGTGAGATATATGAGACAAGAAATTTCACACACATTATTATGAAATAATCCTGGACAAGAATACATCAATTTTATAAAAGCAAGTAGGACTATTCATCAGAAAGATTCCCCAAAAAATACAGCTACACTTTCCAGAAATTATGATCTGTTCCAATGGTTTTTCTCTTTCAGACACATTCAAGCACCAGAAATCCAGATGTATTAATAGCAAGAGAGAGTTCAGATTTGTGTTTTGCCCACTCCACCACCACCAAATCATCTCTAAGATTAAGAGAACCTGGACAGAGGGAAGAGTCAAAAAGGATGCTACTGTTAGCTGTCTAAAGTACACAGACTCACTGCCACCAACTGAACATGTACAGAGAAGGGAAGGGAAAAGCAGGCAGATGAGGAGCACTAACATTTGGCATTAGCAGTGGGAGATGTCAGTGAAAATTACAAACAATGCTGAGCAGAGAATGAAGAGGTCAGATTTGGAGAGAGCACGTAATAGTTGTCTGAGGGAGACTGCACAGTAGTTTAAGTCACAAGAGTCCTTGAGGTCCCAAAGAGCAGGGGGATGGGAGAAGAACAAAATGTTGATGGCCAAGAAAGAAACCCATGGAGTACGGCAGTCGATTAAAAGAGGAAAAACTGGTCCTTAGCTGTGAGCAGCAGTGATACATCAATTATCATTTGTGAATATTGAGTGGACAGAAACCATGGAAACCAAAGAGATGAAAGTGGAAGCTGAGGCAACACAAACAAACGGTTCCAGGAGCTGAGAGGAAAATATGAAAATTGATATAGACATAAAGGAAGAACCATGAACATGATAGATGCTAAGTCATCCAGTAGGTGTTACTTGTGAGCTGTCTACGATTAAAACCAGAGTAATTCCTTGTTGTACGGGACATTGACAAAGAAATTGGGCTTGACCTATAACAGTTCACTCTCTTGCTTTTTAACATTTCAATTTAGTAAGAACAAAAATCCCCACGAATTCTAAATGCAATTCTAATTGTACGTATAAATGGTAGTTTCACAAGTCTGTATGTTACAATAAACACAAATTAGGGGTAAATTAAACCTTAATTATATCTAGCAAGTTTTATGTCCTAATTAAAAATGGTATTCTAACAATAAAAATGACTTACCACCTGAATTAGCTCTGCCACAATTGTCTAACCTTCCTAAACATTCTTTGTGTGCTCCAGCTCCACACTTAGAGCATAAATAGCCTTGATAAAACGTTCCCCTGTAAAATAAAATTAAGGAGTGATACATTAGAAGTGATAAATTCTGTGCATAAAGAAATAAGAGACACAGCAGAAGGTATTACAAGTCATTTGCTGTTCTGCATAATGATAGTCCTTAAAGGCTCAAGAATCAGTGACAACTGACAAGCAGCTCATCAGCTTTTTGTCACTACTAGCCATTTAGAAATCAAAAAGAGATAGTTTTTCTGGACTACTGGTAAAATAACAATCTTCATTTCTGTTTAGCTCAAAGCAACTCTGGCACAGTACACTTGAAGTTATACCATTATCTATATATCCTACTATATAACTACTCTCTGTTTCATTTCAATGGGAATTTGCCCAGACAACATGAAGAACAGATCAATTTTGAAGGAGCTGTAAGTGTGAATATACGTTTAAGTACTAAGAGTTTTAAAGGCTATGTTGCAAATATTCTTGGACTTACATTTCTGTTTAAATGAACATATTGAATCTGGGTTCACTTTGGTTAATAATGGGAGCTGATAAGGAAAGAGTAGTTTTCCTTACTCTACACGTTCTCCAATTCCCCTTAATGAGTTGATATCCAAATCTGAGTCTGAGGTAACTGATTTGTTTTCAGATTTGTGCATAGCTTTTCTCTCAGGTACAATCCACTGAATGGCTACTAGTTTTTTACATGTACTTCTGAGCAATTATACATGTTCAATTTACTGATGTGTCCGCTTACTCTTTACCCTAGACTTGGCTGTCTCCACCATTATCCTGACTGGTTTCGAGTGATTATGCATCCTAGTCTAACATGACATCTTCAGCTCCAAAGACAAATCAGGCCTCGTATACGGAACACAGGACTGGACAAGTTTAATCTGAATGAAACATACAGCAATTCCTGTTTACTACGTCAGTTATTAGGCTGTTAGTGATGAAGTGTTGGGGTTTTTTCTAATTAAACTCAGAAGTGCATTCCTTATTCAAGTATCAGAATATACAAACAGAGTTAAATAAATATAAAAACATTTCAATGCACTTCATTTCATTTTTTGTTGCTTTTTTTTTTCCCCTTATTGCTACATGGGAATGCAAGATTGTAAATAAAAGCATAGGACAAAAAATTATCCTTCACAATATACACTTCTAAGACTGATATTATAACTGCACTAAAGAAAGACCAGGCACTAAGGTTCAGATTTTGTTTCAAGTATTTGCACGTCATTCTGTTTAGCATTTTGGAAGGTTAAAACAACAATCCCTTTTCATAAATTATTTTGGTGCTTTATGACCCAAAGCTCAGTAGGCTTTCAGTACTAAGGTAACCAGGGACATGCCTATGTATCATAAGGCAGCACTTGGGGGTACCTGAGCTATCCTGGAACAAATTGGCATACTTATGCAAAACAACCCAGCATCATGCAGGCTGTGTCCTGAAAGCAGGACAGTTGTTTCTCTGCAACAGCAGTTAGTGCAGTAACAGAGACACAATGACTTGACTGTATTGCTTCAAATTCAAAAATTAGGCATTCCATCTCTAAGTTCAGGACGCCTGCAGCATTATTCACCGTCACTTAGACTTTATTGTACTGAGCAAAATATCTAAGATCTCTGAAAATCCAGGTCGATACAACTGTTCAGAAAAAAGGGTTGCTAAAAGAAAAAAATATATATGTTACAAGAAGGAACATACCCAAGGTTATTGTACTCCACATCTGTGCTTAAAAGAAACGCTATCCGTACTTTAAACACTGTTCCTAAAATGCTATGGCTACGTTTTTCTAAACATCAACAATAAGCAATGAGCACCTGAACCAGTCTAAGTTTACAGAGCTTTTGCAGCTCCAGCTTACACTATGAAATTTAGGTTCAATACATACCTCTCTACCATTAGATGTTCCATATTTACAAAAACATAGGTAGCTTATTAAAGACAAGTCACAGTTGTGCATGTGCAAGCATATGTGTATTTCAGAGCAAAGAGAAAAAGAACAAGGGATTTCTCAGTTCGAGTTAGTCTTACAAATCCTTGCTCATGAAAGAATCAGTCATCTGCTAGCATTTACCTAGCTTTTTAATATCCATTTTTAATTTTTTACATATTTCTGATTCTGCAGTGCCTTTGTGAGACAATTATTTTCTGTTTCACAATGCAGCCTCCCCATATCAAACATTTATGAGCACCATCATCATCTGCGTTTCTGAAATAATATTCCATCTGTCCTTGGGACTGGAGTCTACAGCAGTGGGGCCTGTGGACCAGCCATGCTGGTGAAAAGTATACAAAATGGTGATCATTTACTCTTACATACTACTCCTCTACAAAATAAAGTAATGCTCGTAAGAGAATTGTGACAAAGCAGCCTTCTGAAAAATGGGGTACCACCCTAAGGTTTTGACCTTTCAACAGAACTCCGCTTAATATTTGGAAATTTAATTATAAGACCTCACTAATTCTATGTATGACTGACATTGGGGCTTGTCTCTCTTGGATAAGTAACCAGTCAGACACATATTTCCACATGTGCCTTTGACTCAAATATTATGCCTGGGAAAAAAAAAAATCCTTAAAAATCTTACCTAAGAAGCATTTGACAGACTTTGCAAGATGTCACTCGACTGAAGGTGTGCATTTTGAATTCATGAAAACTTGTGTCCGCATAGTCTGGCCGTATGTTTGACCTAAAATAAAAATTATTTCAAAATCCATTTTAAACCAAGACAATTTGGAACATAATGCACTATTCACAGCAAGACATCTGAATCCACAAGCAACTAGATTTATTTATACTTCAATAGTTTTCACTGAGGCAAACTAGAAATATGGAATCTATCACACATTTTGAAATGAAGATTGATTATATTACGCGTACTTGATCTTTAAAATACATCCTTCAAACAATCTTAGCTGTCAGAATAGCTAGGTAACAGTTACTGTACATCAAAACAGTCTTCTGCCTTTTATTCCTCTACAAGTAGGGTCATTTTATGAACCCAAAGAACACTCACTTCTTCATTTTCAAATACTTTGTTACATGGATATACAAGGAAGAGCAGCTCACAGTTTCTCACCACCAGGTGAGGAAAATGTAACCAGCAAATTTGGAACAACTAGGTCACAAGTATGCAGCAAAATAGTTGATAACATGAGTGATTTCAAAAGCAGTTAGAAAATATTTACTGGATTTTGGCTAGTGTTTCTTAAATGAGTCTCTCCAATGCCTACAGCTGTTGCCATACACGTTTAATGTAATAAATACAGTAGAAGATCACTATTTACACTACTAAGATACCAATACGCTTATTGCAGTCTTATTTCCATAGATCTGATTTGTCTGCTAAGCACTGACCCATTGCTGTTAATGTCTTTTGTTCCTATCCCCTCCTGATCCCGCTTACAAGTGAGTGTGTTAGTTAAAAAAGACCCACTCATTTTATTAGACTGGTGACTGCAGGTTTTATTAATAAGTAATCTGTTCACTCTTTTCTGTCACTTTCCACATTTCTGCAGGAGAGAGGAGGGACAGGAATTTTTAACTGATTTGTCATCTCTTTACTTCAGTAACATCCTCAAGCTAAGAAAACTCAACTATCAAAAACAGAATCACTGAAGTGATCGGTACATAGTGTAACTCTAGATAACATTAAGCAAGACTGTACTGAACAAGAACATATGTAGCACACATTAATGTGTTATTAAAGATTATTTATCTTGCAATGTGTAGGACTCTGTAGATTTCTGGTATTTCTTGCCAAAACAAAGAAATTCATGATGCATATGAATTAAAATGGGGTTGGAAAAAGAGGATTAGAATGTTAGAATCTACATTACTTAAAGGAAAGACCAGGAGCTTTTCTGACACACAATTACAAATTCAGGTATGACAGTTGGAGATACTTATTAGGTAAGTTTCATTTTTATGTTTTATAAATAACTTCTGGGCTAAAACAGAGCAGCCACAAATTGTAATGAAACAAATATAAGCAAGCATGAAAGCATCAATCTCTCCAGGACTGAATGAAAAGGCTTATGAAAAAAACATTCAGAGAATCTGTTTAAGTACCTAGTGTCAGAAAGGTTAGCCTTCTAATATGCCTGCTGAAAATGAATGTGCTGAAAACGAAACTGTACTCCAAAAGCAAATGGGATTTTGCTTTTGTGCTTGAGAATCCTCTTTCACCCAGTACTATTTTAACTAGATCGCTAGTGTCTCTTTTTGCTGTGGCTGTGCAAGATGTCAATGCCACAATACCTACTAGAAATGCATGGATGCTACCTGTTCAGAGGAGGAAGGTATAGGGATCAGGATAAATGAATCTTCAGAAGAAATAACTTCTTAAACCAGAAGAACATTGTATTGTTTTGGGGTTCTTAATTCCTTAGAGCAAGACCTGTACTCCATGATACATTTGCAAAGGGTCTGCTAAAACCTCCTCGGCTACACGGTGAAATATAGACAATGCTGAAAACTCTCTAGAATGAGTTACAGTACCTACACTGCCAACAGAAGCTGCTTTTTATTTACTGTTTGGTTACAACCAGCAGAGCTCACAGAACCACGTAACAAGCACACACCTAATGTGCAGATCCTCATTATCTTTGAAAGCTTATCAAATTAATCCTAACAACTGTTCTACATGTACAAACCAAAGGATATATTTTATAAAGCCATTATGTTTTATTTTGCAATTCTTAATAGAAAATTTTGAGAGGAAAAAAAGTATATTCCTAGAACAGCACAGAATGAAGCTGTCCCCTCACAGAGGAGCTGCCACCTTCTGTCCACATACTAAATCCTTTTATTCCACTTGTGGACCTAACTATCAGATTACAATGTCCTAAGTAAGACACAAGGTTTATCCAGATGAACACACTACCTCAGCTTTCTACTGTGTGCGAAGATTTGTATACAGATGTCACACTTGTGTAATATAAACAAGAATCACGTAATACCACACCAACTTGGGAAGGCAATGCAAACCTTAATTTCTTGTCTGTTATTACCTACAGGAGGACTTAGTTTGGTTCCCAATATTCCTCAGTTCTAAAGGATCGCAAAAACATATCATGAAGAGTGAATTTCTCAAAGTTCTATAAACCCCATCAGGTTTCAGTTGAGTGACTCTACTCTGAAGACTGCCTTGATAAATTCTCCATCAAAACAGGTCTTCTTTCTTTACCACCTACAAACCTTTCATACTCCCTGTCAATTCACTGCCATCAAACCTCATGCGTTTCCTTGCCAGCTAAAGCCAAACTAGCACAAAGATTCTTTTGAATTTTACTAACCCTTCCACCACTCAAAACATACTATTTTCTCTCCCTTCCCCCATTCCCTCTCAAAGGCATATTACCCAGAAGGGGTAAAAAAAAAAAAAAAAAAAGCCTACATCACGCGTATATTAAATGAATCTGAACGGCACTGGAGCCTCAGCATATTACAGAGGATCCTATGCAATAAAGAGCAGGAATCAAAAAAAGAAGAAACCTAATACCCAATCTTCCTTCTTGTAAAGACTTACAAGATACTTCCAAATAGTTGTTTCAAAAGTAACCATTCCATTACATTGACTGGGAAGAGCAACGTCCCTGTTCTCTGTATCTTCCTTTCTGTTTGAGCAATCGTTCACCCTAATTGTCTCTGAGCTGAGGTAAAATGGGAATGGGCACACATTAGGAAAACATATTCTCAAATTTTGAGTCTGTTACATTTCAAAAACATCGAGTTTATATGCATCATCTCCTAGGATTCTGCTTATAAAGAGATAATAGTTTATTAAAAAATATTAATATTTAGACATATCATCAGTTGATTCATGTAAGACAAGAATGCATTTCCTCACCCCACAAAAAAACTTTCACAGATATGAAAGCAAAGTTTCCAGTCATCAGTTTTCTGAGTAAGACAGTAGAAAAGAACAGTGCAAAACCAAAAACTGTTTGCTCTGAAGGCAGAGTAATACAATCACCACACAGAGAATTAATTTAATTAATGACAATTAAAAAGATAAAACTGCTATAAAAAGATAATGTGCATTATCCATTGTAAACACAGAGTTGGAATAAGGAAAGCTTTGTATAAAAATATCTTTCAGTGCTGTGTACAGTTTCACATTCCAGCACCTGATCAGTCATGCTGCATTATGGTAAATCCAGTTCTGTAGTCACGCTACGTCACATCAGACAAGCCCGAGACAATCCGAGATGATGCTCTGTAGCAGTGTATCTCAAGTTACAAGTCTTTTAACAAATTCTGAAATTCAAGGAGTCTAGGGGTTTGATATTTTCATTTTCAATATACTACTCTTCAGCAAATCGAAATTAATGCTTCTGTAAAATATGCTTGGCATCTACTACCTGTTCTGTGACAACACACCAACACTTTGGTAACAAAAATCACAGCTGCCATGACAAAATCATTGGAAAAAAAAAATCCTTTTCAAACTTTCTTTTCCTTTTACTTCACAACACATGGGCGCATTCCAAGACAAAGAAAATTGTTACTAAGCTAATATTAATTTTAAACTCAATAGTAAGAATATTGTCTTCTAAAGAAGGAGCATTTATTGCAAGAAAAAAAAAAAGGAACCCACGCACAGCTGTTATAAAAATTCAAACATATGCTTTAAACAACTTCTGTGCCTAGCATTAGGAAAATCTAATTTAGGACATAAATTAGGTTCCTTCCCCATAAGGCAGAGTGGAACGGAGGCTGCAGTTCAGCTATCTCACAGGCTTCTCAACCTTCACCCCACTGCTCACATCATCATGTGCCCCAGGCTGATCACAAATGAAACCTTTTATCCATCTCTGCTTTCCAGCAGTGTTGGTAAGTGGTCAGAGCATAAAGTCACTCCTGTACCAGGAATACTTTATCCAAGGTAAATAATGGCAGAGAATATGTTCATCATTTCATTATAAAAACTGTGTCTTTTTCTTACAAGCAGTGTGGGGAGTCAAAAGTAATTTTCCTTTTTCTCTTCTACTTTATCCCCAGGCTGTTTTAACTCCTACACTCTAGCGAGGACAAAATGTCAGAATACAGAAACAGAGGGAATCTGTAATTAAGTATTTATTTTTTTCCAATCCTCTTCTCAATTCGGCAGCAGAATTTTTGTAAGAGACAACCACGATTGCCCTCACCTGCACAACACTGGACCCCCATTACCAGATTTACTCCAGTCACTAGAAGAACGTCCTCGGGCTGCCCCTGAGCCTTTTTAGTAAAGCTTTCTCTTTTCAGGTTGCTTGCAGAATATTAGTCCCACTGGGACCAATTCACTGCTACATCACCAATCCAGATGATTGTCTTGCTAATCTCCTTCATCATTCGGACACTCAGCTCTTGTCCCTGCATAAGCCATTGGAGCCACTGTTCAAGAAACAGGATGACCATCTGCTTCAGTCAGCCCTGCATCTCTTAGCACATCTTTCGTCTGTAAAGTTTGCAGAGTCCAGTACAGAAAAAAATTACCCAGGTATCTTACACAATCGCCCTTGATATCATCAGACTTCTAAGCACTCCATTTTTGCCTACAAAGCATTCCCTTTTTAAAAATATTTGTCCAAATCTGTAGTGCTATTTCTTTGTATTGACTGTTACCTGTCAGAAGAGTAAATTGATGCAGAAGTCACTCTGTCCTCAGCCACCCACATAACCCAACACCTTTACAAACCATGTCAGAAAGTGTCACATCATCAAAAGTCCTCCTCAATCTTTTGCAGCCAGAATTTATTCTAGGAATAATTCACCTAGGTTAACGGCAGAACTGGCCATCCTGTAGTTATAGACAGTTCAAAGCTATCTTGAGAGATGAACAGACGCTTATGTGCATATTCCCATGCCTACAGAAAAAGTAATCAATTCTCTGTGTTATCCTATCTCAAAATACAAAAATATTCTGTTTGTGACTAAAATTTAACAGCTTAAACTATATTTTTATGACTTTCCTACAGCAATTGCAATGAGAATTCAAAAACTTTGAGCAACTGCTAAACTTCAAGACGTAAACACATCACAAATCAAAACACTAATACTGAAGGCAAAATAAAGCAATGAACCTTGGCAATCCTGAAATACCTAAAGCTCTATGCCTCGTTTTACAAAACTGAATTTTGACCATCTTGGGTCTAATGTGCTTGTTTCCAAGATGAATAGCACAAGGCAAAGAATACAAAACTAATATCAAGCAAGTTAGATGGGATGTATTACTGTCATTTCCTTACTTTATCAAAAACAAAATCTGTTGGGAAAACATTAAGATCAGAATGTCTGAATACCAATAGTACACAGCAGGCATTTGTCTACCATGTAGCAACAATTTAATTGTTATCAGCATTCTTACATTTACACTCATTTTCAGCAAGAACTATGCAAAAATACTTTTCACAATAGGAGGTCAGGCTAAATAAACAAATTGTAATTTCTTCAGTAGGCTAAGCACAAGTACATTTTCTTTTACCATCAATTTAAACTTTCTCTATCCAGTTAAGGCTCACAAAATAAAATACATTAGGAAAACTACTAGAATTTCAGCTCCAAAACACTTACCTCTCTCCAAAACAAGCTATGTAAGTATTAAATATGTCATTACTATTGATATATATCCCAAGAGACCAAATAAATATAAGGCTAGAATTGTTTACTTTAGCACTTCCCATTTTCCCCATGTGGAAAATAATCATATGGGCACCCTAGTCTTTATTTCCAGGAAGGCCATATTTGTCGAGACCAACAATGAAAAATTCTTACTTCAAAAATTCTAATTATTGATTCCATCTTCCCTTGGATGCTTTTCTTCTGTTGGAGATGTCTAAAAGAAGATTTGCCCTTCAGATACTTCAGTTTTAGCCTTACAGCCTTTAAGAACTGCTGTCAAAAATTTATCTTGCATGGACATATTCCAGAAAGCGTGCTGGCTGCCAACACGCTAACAAAAATACAGAGAAGGAATAATATAATGTTGATTAGATTAATTGAATTCATATAGGAAGTTTAAATATTAAATAAGAAATTGATGAAATGCAAATAACATGGCCTCTACTGGAGAAGAAAAAAAAAAGCACATAAAAGAGAAGAGATGGTATTATAAAATGTAAAGAATAGAAGCAACTAGCATCTGAAGTCTTTGGCCTATCAGTTACGTGTATCAAGCTCTTCACAGAGCATTCATGACAAGCAGTCCCACAGCCACAGAGAGACAGCAAAGTCCAGCATCTTATGACTTCATATTCTACAGAGGCAGGGAGTTAAAGAAGCCCAGGAACACTATATAAGGAAAAATATCTTCTCTTTCATTCTAAATCTATGTAGAATTTACTAGTACCCTTAACACTAACAGTTAGAAACTGTAGTTTAAACAATATGCAAGCTTCACTGCTGTTCTTCACCAGTGACTGGTTCTTCTATCTCTCTCGCTGTATTTTGAGGGCCATTTCTTTTAATTACTTCCTTGGTAGCCTTTCATTACTCACCAGACTTCAGCAAGACCTGTAAAGATACTACCCCCTCCTTCTCTGGGTCAAGGCCACTGAGAAGGTGTTGCTTACACCCATTACAAACATTTCAATTCATGTTGAAAAATTGCTTCTCTGGAGCACTTAATTAACAATTCAACTACTCCCTCCCAGACTCCAAGCAATTTTAATCTAAATTTATTTATCTTGAACTGGAAAGAAACAAAACCTTTTGCAGAAAAAAATTATTGAGAGATACTTGATATTCCTCAGATTTTTCCACATCACTTTCCCACCATGTGAGGCATTATATGCTTCATTGCAGGAGTCACAGTACGTACAGAAAAGTAAAAAAACAAATACATCATACTCAAAGAAACGCAAAAGTGACCCTTTGCAAACGGATGCAGCAAGGTCCTTTCAAAAGTGAATTAGCAGCAAAACAAGACTGGGTATCTGCAAGAGCAAATGCTGACCTAGACACTGTTGAGCAGATCATTTGTTACAAAATGCAGAGAAATCAAAGGCACTGTAAACACTGACTGAGCCATTATTCTCAGGAGATGGACAGTAAAACCTCACAGGTATCATTCAAGTTCAGATATATTCCTCCAGATAGCCCTAACTCGGTGGGACTGTCAGCTTGGATAGAAGAGGAATCGTCTCCTCCCACAAGCATGTTTCTGTGTGACCTGAAAAGCTGCAAGTACACAGATATGGGTGCTAGTGGGTTGGGAGGAGGTTGTCCAGCAGAATCAAGTTCTGGGGCTATTTTCTGTTTTTCCCAAAAGGTGCAAAATATGGTACATCTTGTGCAGGCAGGAAAGAAGAGTGGAGAAGAGCGCTGGGTTGGTTTTTTGTTTGTTTTTAATAGAAATTGAGGTCCAGTTTTGAAGTGCCTTCTTCCCATAACAACTACTTGAAGAAATGCAATCATGTCAGAAGAAATAACACAGGATTTGATTGTATGTAGATGTTTGCAAAATATCCCATAATTTCAAAAGCGTACTGTACTTGAAAATGAGCAGCTATTCCATACAATTAAAACCTGCCTTTAGAAAATCATCCATGTGTGTATGCTCACCTGTGAGCCCAGAAGCATAACAAAGAAGCAGGTGCATGAAGTATCAGATAAGGAGTCTGTAGAGAATTGCAACTGTTTTAAGTATTAAAAGAAATACTACAGGGAGCTCAGATAAATCTCAATACCTTGAACTCTCCTCAACTCCCAACCCTGAGTTAGACCTTTGCATTTTAGAGCTGTTATTATTCTGCACTCCATGTTAGGCTTATACGATTTTAAAATGCTCCATATAGAACTGATTAGAATTATGGACACCCTGAGCACAAACTGCTAAAGAACATTTTAAAGCGCATGTGACATGAAATCTGATGCTGTATTCATCCAATATAGTCAATAAAGAAAATGGCAAAGATTAGTATCTACAGACCCTAGGAATTTTCATTGCATTTTTACTTACCATGCCAATATGTGATATGACAGAAAACACATCAAACCTAGATCTGCTACAAGTATTTTAAGCCATTAATTGCCAACAGAAATTATTTACAAAAGGACACATTCTAATTTAAAATTCCTTCCTAGATGCCCAAGTGACCAACTTCCAAAATTTTAAGCACCTTAGAAGTTAGCTGTGTCAACTGGGTACTACAGTATCTCAGAAAATTTAACTAGGCAATAATATATAGCTAACATTTGTCCCATTTGCAAGTGTATAGATTTCTGCTGTCCATGCTATTACTCACAAAACAGAGAACTGTACATGTTACTAATGAACAAGCCAAAAAGCTTCCAGCCAAACCTCCCATGAAGAATATCATGTAAAGTTGGTCTCAAAACATGTTCAACCTCACTCCCGGCTTCGACACACAGCGGAGTTCCCTAAGATTCACAATACCCACAAATAACAGAACAACCTGCCACATCCTTTTTTTCCCCCCACGGCTCTACACATTTCAGCTGATCACCTCCTACAACAGTACCATCTAACAGGAAGGCAACTGTGTAATAAAATAAAGATAGAGTGAAGAGGCCTAAATACAAATAAATAATTATTTTGGGACCTTTCTTTAGCATTTACTGAAAAAAGGTGAAGAGAGAACACTATTCATAAAGGGTATTCTCACTACACGTGGACGATGCCATTTCACAAAGTATGATTTTTAGCTTCTCTTCGACTTGCTCATCTCAAGAAACAAAGCTGATTACTTGGAGCTAATTCATTTTCTCTCTTCCAGCTAGGATGTTATGTTTCAGAACCATCTTTGAAGATGCTATTTACTGAATTAATCAATCAATCAATCCTCCATATGCTAATATTCAAATATCCTGATTTGTCACATCAAAGAGTTTGCATCAAGAATACATGTTATATAATTAAATTAACCATATCACAAGTAAACTGTCCGTTTGATCAAGAACACACAACATCTAAGACTTTGCTAGGAAATTTGCTTATTTGATCATATGATGAGTGGCTTTTTTGAGATCAAAGAAATTATCATGTTAACTTTTTGGAAATGTAATGCATTGTTTCAAACAAGATAATGTCTCCTCTTTGTCCTCACCAGCTTACTTCTCTGAAAAGTATGAGAGAGAGACTGCTGTGAGGTAATCTGGTCCTGTATAATATTTATTAACAATGTCACCCAACAAGAACAAGGATCAGTCACACTTCAGTATTTGTAAATCAAAAGCATCAGTACCTTATATATTTTAAATATTACCCAGCTGAGTCTTTTTTATGAAAGCTTGATTTAAGTTTATATTTTTAAATCTTAGTTGCTCATCTCAATAAGCTTTATGTTTTATCAAAGATTCACATTTGACTGAATAAAAGTGTCTACGTTTTGAAGTTGAAAATGTAAAAGTATGAGCTGGACAGGAACATAAACTTGAAAATTGTTGGACAAACATCTGAACACCTTTCTGCTGCGAAAGACAAAAGTGTAGCATGGGCTTGCAAGGAGGAACAAAGATATCTGTTCATAGGGTCAAAGTATCAAGGACAAGCATCAAATGTTTCGAGACTGGAAACGAAAACTAACAACTTGTGCAAAAAAATATTTAGATGGTAGTACCTAATTTGTAGGATGTTTTACCACTACACTCTTAGTTCATGCTGATACGCAATCTTAAGAAACACTCATTAATTTTCATAGTAGTATAGCTCACACGTTGCAAGGTAAATTGCAACAATGTAAAGACAAGAAATTCTTTGATGCTTGTGAACCAAAAGATACAGTATCAAAGTGGACTTGTCATCTCCAAGTGTTTGCACACCATTTTCTTAAATTGTTCTGCTTTCACATTTTGTGCTATCTTTACACTGTGCCCTTATTCATATACATAATCTTCACATGGTTTTTGCTGTGCCTAGAATAATCTAAAGACATCACAACATTGTTAATGGTTGCCTGCAACCCTGAAAGAAATTTCATCCCAAACACCTGGAATCTTAGCAAAGAACAGGCAGACATGAACTTGGTATTCATTTTCGCAGTACTGAAATATTTATACTGATGGAGAAGCCCTGGCAGATGTTTGTTTATTGCTTTGGAAACCTACGTGAAGTTGGTATAAGTGAAACACCTTTCGAGGCTATTTGAAAAATGCAGCAGATATCTAAGGTTTTTAAAGTGCTCTGATAAGCAAGCTTTAATTTAATATGTCAGTGTTCAATATGTCAGAGCTCAAATATTCTCTCAGAAGGAGTCTTAATGCATATGCATTATTTATGCTCTGAGGGAACAGATTTATTTAAGTTGAATCTGACCAGTGTTATTAGTCACAGAGTGCAAAGCAAATTTGGAAATAGGTAAGAGAACAATTTTCACCTAACCTCTATCTTGTACTAGTTTTCTACAAAATCTAGTAAACCAATGAGCTCTATCTACAATTTATGTAGCTTGCCTAATCTAAAATGTTGCACACATGCACCTATCAGGTTTGAGAATCAATGAATCTCAGGATTATTTCCTTTCAATCAGATGATGATTCCGTTTCCCTTGAGTTGAACAGTGTGAATTGATGTCTAATTGAAACAGTTTTTTAGGAATGTATTAGATTGTACCTGAGCTACAGCACAAGCTCTTCAGTGACCTAAAAACTTAATAGTTTTTTTTAAAAAAAAAAAAAAAAAGAAACCTGTTTTAAGGGCTTAAGGGCTGTACAGTTTACATACATCAAATCTCTTCTATTTTGATAGAAGACTAAAAAAGAATTTCAGAATCATTAACTCCATACTATTAATCTGTACCCTATCACCATAACGACCATGTACTTCCCACTAATATTTCAGCCATTATGTTAATGTTGCCATTTCAGTAAAAATTTCAAAGCATAAACTACCATCATACTACTTTTGAGGGTGACATTTTAACAAGGCACGTTAAAAAAAGGCCCATCTCTGTCTGCAAGATGTTTTCACGCACTTTTTAGCTTGTGAAAGAGAGATGCTGAGTAAAACCTAATTAAAAGGCATGTTACAACACTGCTGCGTGAGGCTTTGCAATATTGGTTCTGCGCATCTTGAAATTCAGCGGTACTAAACTCAAGTAGAAGCAGCCCCACAGCTACCTAAGCCCTACTCTGGGCAGAATACTGAAGTAGACCATCTCCATACATCCCTTCTGACCTCAATTCTTATTTGGTTTCTTTTTAAGATGCATTTCTGCATAACATGTGATTATCTAGTAAAATATACTAAAGCAAAGTTTGCTGATGGCCATTTTTAGAGTAGACTACAAGGCACAATGAGAAAAAGACAAATTAGCGAAGTGGACATCATGATGATAAACTCAATTCAGGACAAAACAGCATAAGATATGGCATACTGTATTACACTAATGGATCCTGATATTTCAGTCAATGTGAAAATGTAACACAGCCTTTCAAGGAGAAGACCTCTAATGCCTTTGTGAGGACGACCTCACAGAACTGGCTCCATGTTCTATCATGATAAAGAAACATTAACAAACTAAGCACAAAGATATTTTGTGGTTAGAAGCAAACGTTCAGTGTCCACATGAGACATGTAATAGTAATTGACATCTCTCCGTTCAGTATTTATCCTTTCATCTTATAATGAAATAAAAGAGAATGAAACTCATTACAGCAACGATGAGAAAAGCAGTTGCCACATAAGAAATTAAGCCTGATAATTAGCCAGGTAAGTAGTTCCAAAGACCAAGCAGTTCAGCTGAGGTATATATACTGACACATTAGAGAAAGACAACTTAAGCTTTCATTATTTCTTTCAATAAAGAGCAGCTTGCATGAAATTCATTGACAAAGATATTAGTCAATAGTTGGTTTTTTGTGGTTTTTTTTGTTGTTTTTTTCTTTTTTTTATGTGCATTTTTTTTTATTTAAAAAAGTATTTATAGAACTTTCTAGAAAAAAAGGCAACATCAACCAGTGCTCCTCTTTTTTTTTTTTTTTTTTTTATATATTATTTATAGGTATGAGACATTTGTTCTGATTATTATGGTTCTTTTTTTATATGGGAGAAAAAACAGATTAGATGGGACATTTTACTAGAAAAACCTATCAAAATTGTCTCATATTTTCAACCAGTTTTTGAGGTTTTAACGGTTAGCATTCAGCAAATAAACCATGCACAATCTCATTGCTGACAAACTGTCAATACAAGCCTCTAGTGTGGCTGAGTAATTTGGTGCAGTAATTTGGCTGTACATTTCTATTAATATTATCTTGGATATGAAATGACTCTACGCTTAAACCAACGCTATTCGACACGCTAGATTAAACAGATGTTCCACATCTAGTAAAGTCTTTGCAGAACTATCTTTGAAAAGGTGCTTATTTACCCATACAGCTACAAGCTCATCCATTATTATTAAGAGTTCCAAGAACAAAGTAGCAATCGCTCAAATTAACCACTACTTCTGTTAAGTAGTGCTTCTTCTGAGGCAATAAGCAGTTACAGCAGTCTTGCTGTGCACGCAGAACTTGCATTCACACCAGTGAGAGGGAACAGACACACCAAGAGCAAGCTAATCCAAGGGCAATACACAAGCTCCTGCTAAACCACGTTCCACTGGTCTCTGCTAGCTTTAAAAATAATTGTGGAAATAATTGTGAAAAGGTCAACAGCATCAGTACAGCTGTGCTACAGTGCCATCGTCGCTGAGAACACAGCATGTGTCCATCAGTCATCTTCATAAAAATATTAGGAAAAATAAAAATTGAGGTCTTGTCCTATTATGTATTTTCTAAATAAAGCAATAGACTCCACAAAAAAATAGAGTATCTACTGTAGCAGAACTAACCATATGAATAATGACAACTTACTCAGTTTCCTCCTGGGGAAACTGGCAGCCCGTGGCCTGGACAGGTACACTCTTCTCTGGGTAAAGAACTGGCTGGAGGGCCGTGCCCAGCGGGTAGTGGTTAATGGAGTCAAGTCCAGCTGGCATCCTGTTACAAGTGGTGTCCCCCAGGGGTCGGTATTGGGGCCCATCTTGTTTAATATCTTTATTGATGACCTAGACGAGGGGATTGAGTGTACCCTCAGTAAGTTTGCAGATGACACCAAGTTGGGAGGATGTGTCGATCTGCCTGAGGGTAGGGAGGCCCTTCAGAGGGATCTGGACAGGCTGGATAGCTGGGCTGAGGTCAATGGGATGAGGCTNGGCTCAGGGGAGACCTCATCGCACTCTACAACTTCCTGAAGGGAGGTTGTGGTGAGGAGGGGGTCGGCCTCTTCTCCCAGATAACTACTGACAGGACGAGAGGGAATGGCCACAAGTTGCGCCAGGGAAGATTTAGGTTAGATATGAGGAAAAACTTTTTCTCTCAAAGGCACTGGAATGGCCTGCCCAGGGAGGTGGTGGAATCACCGTCCCTAGCGCTGTTCAAGAAGCGTCTGGATGAGGTGCTAAGGGATATGATTTAGTAGCTTAGTGGGTAGTGATGGTGATAGGACGGTTGGACTAGATGATCTTGTAGGTCCTTTCCAACCTTGTGTTTCTATGATTCTAATAAGCAGTAACCAATTGCTTTGTCATGAGGACAATTGGGAACAACTCAGTATATGCTACAGGAAAAACTCAACAAGCCAAGATGTAGAATATATTTTCTTGCATTTGTAAAGTTAGTTTTCTAAGTTAACTAGTCCGAAAAGTAGCACTCTGAAAATTGCACTAGGATTTCAAAGATTTGCCATATCAAGCATGCCTAATGTATTCCAGCCCTTCAAGCTGAAACTAAGCCCAGCCTGCAATCCTGCATTCTCCTCTATTTCATACTTGATCAATAACAAAAGCTTTCCATATCCAAAGACAAATTCTCATCTCAGTTACACCAGAACAGCAAAAGAATAATTCAACTCATTTCATTGGACTTAGATCTTGTCTACACTAAAAAGATTTTAACAGCATTTTTCTTGAAATACATTTACAGGTTCAGGAACCCAAGTAAGGTATCTTTACAGTGCCTTTTCAGCAGTGTAACTATAATCACTGTTGCTCATATGCCGATATAAACATCCAACCTATAAAAGTAAAATTGCAGCCTAACATAGTTATGCCAATGAGCTATTCTAGTGGAAACAAAGTTCATTCTTAATTCACAAATCATAAGAGAGATCCCAATTTGTTCTTTCGTTACATTCTTAGATTAACACCTGCAGACACTTGGTTTCATACAGAATGCTATAAAGATGGCAATAAAACTGCATCAAAATTTCTGTCTGGAACTCTGTAAACAAAACCATTCCTAATAATCAAGCAAGTGTGTAATCCAGCCCCTCTTAACTGTGTCATTATTGCAGTCTACATAAAATTTTAAAGTAACAAGAAGCATCTTGCTCATACAAGTAGTAATTATAATTGAGTATGATGAATAATAGCATAATTTTAATCAAGGCTATTTTTCAGAGTAGATAACCTACACAGTAGGCAACGAAAACCCCAAAAAACAACAACTCAAATCAACAGTCTAATTGTTCAAAACACTTGACTTTGTTTATTCCCAAACTCTTTTGCCTCAGCACTTATCAGAACACAATTATTGCTTTTTACACTAAGGTATGTTTTAAGAGAGCTGCTGCGGGAAATGACGCTATGAAGTCAAACCCCTGTAACAGACCAAGGGAAGGTGTAACAGCTTCAGAAAGCACAAAAGATCGCCATTTAAATCTCAGTGGTTATAAATACAATGGAGAAAAGCATTGGCTGATGCAAATCATACCACTATATCATGTTCAACCTCAGGCCTGACCTGCAGCAATCCTGCTCTTCCAGTTCCCATGCCTCTGCGCTACAGCCTTTAATCACATGGCAAGAGGTTAACCCAGAGGTGTGGGTTTACACGAGGGATGATCACCCATGCAAGATGAGGCTGGCACCACCACACATTTTCAGCGAGAAACTTCACCTGCCCAGGAGCAAGGAGTAGCACAACAACCGGTCAGCCCTGCAGGCCCCATTCGCTTTGCTCACGTAGGCAACCAGCAGCAGCAACCCAGTCTGCAAAGGCGCTCCTGGGGTGGCACTGAGGGCTGAGCCTCATCCTTCACAAACTGGGAGCCACAGAGGATCCATGTATACAAGGGATGGGGAGGTCCTCAAGCACTGAAGGCCAGTGAGCAAAGAGGGGAGGGCAAGACAACAGGCCTCCACAGAATCATAGAAGTATCTGAAAATAACTGAGGATATGCTCTTGGGAAAAAAACCAACTCTTACTGCTCTCCTTAACAGACTTTTATTCTTAGTTTTCTGGATTTTTTGCACACAGGTCAGAGACAGGAAGTCTGAAGAGTGATCAATAGTTGCAGTGCAAAAGCTGATAAAACTGAGTTCCTCATGCTTTTCATACACAGAATGTCTAAGTAAATATCAATAATGGCATTAAAGCAGCAGGGAGAGCACAGGGACAGAAAGATAGCAGAAGGTGAAGTACATAGCTTTCCACACACATACACAGAAAGTCTCTTCCTATTCCCCACTAAACTATCCAGAAATTTTTGCCAAAATGTGCCATTTCTGTCTTTGCTAAAATCAGCAAGATGGGAACCTTGGTTAGAGAGCTTCATGATATCCGTCCAGCTCAGGCTCTCTTCTATTTTCATTTAAATCATTAACCCTCATCATACTAAGGTCTTGAAGAAATATATATAGCTTACAAGCAAGTTACAGTCATATCAACTCATGACAGCTTTTTTTCCCTACTCCACATACCTTTGCAATCACATTCAAAACAATCTTTATTATTGCTATCTATTTCCACTGGGAATATCTCACTTCCCCTTCACACTGTTTTTTTGTTTGTTTTTTAAATAAAGCAAGCATCGCCTTGTCATCTGATTCCCTTGTTCATGTTTTAAATTTCATCAGCATATCTGAGGTGTCAATAATCATGTTTGCCTTTCCAACAAGAATCAGAAAAGGAAATAAAGCTCATACTGCATAACAGTAACGTTATCTGCAGTGCTGCACCTGAACAACTTTTCAAGAAGTCTAAAGCAGTCTGCTTCTTTTACTTCAAAATATTTAAAATACTGAAGAATAGATTAGTTAAAAGCCATCAGGAAAAATGCCAGAATCACTTTTCTCAAATCACCAGTACCTTTCAAAAATATATTTTAATCAAAATAAAAATGGGAGGAGAAAAAAGCCACCAGAATGTTATAAATTTATAGCTAAAACAATTAGCATTTCCCTCCAGTTGCTTAAGACAGTATTATTGAAACAATCTTGATAGCAAATTCAGCAAGTAATACACAGTCTAGAGTGCCCTCCTTCTTTTCCAAGAGGAGTTTCAGGAAAACACTGTGTTCATGAAGATGTCAGTCAGCACTACCATTTTTCAGAAAGTCAAACAAAACAGATAACTAGGCTGTATAAAAGGAATTAAAACACAGAAGTTGTTTGGCTTAATTTAAGTGGCATCCTCAGACTTGAAGAACATGATTTTAACACAAATATACTTACAGAGCCATCTGAAATTGTTCAAGCCATTTTTTCTTCAAATCTTTAGTTTTGCAATAAACTTCTAGACCGTTTTGACCTTGGATATGAATGAGGTAGAAGCCATAAGACCACTGCATAAAAAAGATTAGCAATACACAGGTCACCAGTTGTAGAGAATAAAAGTAAGGAGAGTAAAAATCATCTCTATGTTCCTTAACAAAAATCCTGATCTTGGAAACATCAAGACTACACTATTCTGTTCACTTAGGAATAGCTTACTCAAATGTTTTAATGACATGAGAATAAACAAAGTTGAAATCTCTAAATATTCATTTTGGCTTGCGTTTAATACATAAAACTTTGTAAGTAAATCACATATGTACATTCTGAACTCCTGCAAAAAAAGTTTGAAATGGCTGTAAACATATATTTTACTTGAACAGTATTAACAATTATTTACCTTTTTATTTTCTTTATCAGTAGTGGGGTTATTTGTTATTCTGTATTTCTGCAGATCTATTATTTCCTTCATTTCATAATTATCACCTCTCCGTTTGCAAACAATTACAGCTAGATCAAACAAGAAGATATGCCTATGAAAATACAACATAAAGAGGGTTAAAAACAGTCCAGATAGTCAAAACACAAAGTCCTATCTTATAAACCTTTGCCTGTGGCATTTATAACTTTGAAGGTGAACAATTAAACTAGAGAATAACAAAAAAGAAAAAGAAACACTGAAAGTACACTTCCTAGAGACTTACCACTTGTAAGAGACTTAGATTATCTTACATGATAATGTAATAGCTAACTTCCCACGAATTTCTTTGCAAATTCACTTGCAGTGAGGGCCTCTGTGAAAGCACAGTGAAATTAAAGTGCTCTCAAGAATCACAGAACTGACCTTAAGTCTGCAAAGAGAGAGTTACTTTATAGGCATTTTTAACAGCAAACACAGGAAGTCATGACATCACCTGTCTTGCCTCGCACGTTTGTCTAATGTAGTTATCCTTATTTCCCCATCACCTTGAGGTCTTCCATACTGTAAGAGGGAATGATTCTGAAACAGAAATAAAACGCATGGTTCAATACAGCAAAAGTGTAAAGATAAGACACTCAAATGTCAGACTACTCACTCCTTTTACCCCAAAAAAAGGACTTTTCAGCTTACTATCTCATTTAAACTAAATATGAGGACTGCTCTAAAAGTAATGCCTCCTATTTTATTATGTTGGCCCAGGATGTCAGAGGCAGATGGTGGTGGTACGGCAGCAGAGGTTGAACCTTCCCACCAGTACTCTGTTCCATGTTGTTGCCATGCAACAGATGGCAGCAGAGGGACAGCCTGACACAACGGCACCTGACATGGAAGGGCGGATGAAGCAAAGGGGTGTCACCAAATCACTCCATTAGACAAAAACAGCACTCACTGACATTCACTGATGCTTGCTGAATGACGATGGAGACCAAACAGTGGATGTGAGCACACTGGGGCAGTGGGTGGTGTGTTTCAGCAGTGGCAACAGCAACATGAAAAACAAGCCACATTCTAGACAGCCATGCAGATTTTTAAAGAGCATGGCATGCAGGTTCTTGTTCATCGCTGGCAAAAATGCATAGCTAATGTTGGTGATTATGTTGAAAAACAGTGTTTTGTAGCTGAGAATTTGCTCTATCAAACAGTGTTATTGTGCTCTTTTTTATCTGTCATAGTTTCCATTGAAATAAATAAGAGGCATTACTTCTGGATCAATCTATGCTCAGTAAGGCATTGGGCCATTCTACATTAGTCTTCAAATGGGAAAATTTTTGTGTTACAAAATCATCTGAATCACTGTACAAATACAAACATTTAACTACAAATTATTTGTAACTACATACAGATCTCCAGCCAGGGATTTACAGAATATTTACAGAATCTCAGCAGATATTGCTGCAAGTATTTCTATCATTCTAGATCAAGCAGATCATACTTGTGCATCATCATGAATTTCAACCAAAGTACTGTCATCTCATATGAAATGAGAGAAAAAATTACATACATGATTGTATTTGATCAAAGTTACTACAAACTGTAGAAATTAAAACTGTCGCATACCAAATTCTCTATTGATAGTTGAAATTGTCTAATTTCACGGAGTGTTTCGTTATCTCTCTTCACTTCATTTACATATTGAGCCAAGTCCTAGAGCATCAACAGGCAAAGGAAGGAAAAAAAATCCAAAGCAAGCCAGTTTAGCACATTATTTTGGCAAATTTATTTCTCATTCTGTCTTTGGCTTATCTGCACATTTAGTCATTTAAAAATATATACATCTTTGATGTTCAAGAATTACCAATCCGTATGCTTAAATATAAAAAAGCCTCTGCATATCTTAAATCAAATTTACAACTTTCTTCGTTGTATCTGTTCAAACCCAAATCCAACAGCAAGAAAGAGGAAAATGTACTGATTTTTATTTTATTTTATTTTTAAAAAGGGCTGACTTTTCCTGGATTTTAATACCATATTTCCAAAACTAAAGATGGAAATGCAATTTATGCTGTACAGTTGTGATCTAAAGAAAGCAGTCAACAACATCTAATACCTCAGAATAGGAAACAGGGTAAAAATAGGATATATTAGAAAACATACACAATGTTCTTCCAAAGCAGCACGTAAGGCGTAAACGTGTGTGTGGGTGCATGTTAGGAGGGACTTAAGAAGCTATTGCACAGTAGCAGTGTCGTAGAAAAGGTATTACACAGATTTTAAAAGTGTCCTTAATGAGATATACTACTTAAAGTCACAGGTTGAGATCATTATTGTCTCCCTTACCAGAACACACAACGTACACATTTCAGTAAGGCCTTTAAACAGCTTTGAACACGCTTGAGTAATAGGGACAATTTGCTGGGGCTTCTCTGTTTATGGCTAGAGATAAGGAGCAAGCAGCAGTGGTAATTGGTGAGGTCAGGGACACAGAGCAGCAGTTAGAAAAGGCACTCTGATCTTCACAACTTGCTTTTACAGTATCCTTCAATATGGCTACAAATTTGGAGGGTGGGAAAAGGATACATCTTCTAAGACATTTTTAATCAGAATCTAAGAATGGCTGCAACCATTAGGCTGGTTTCCCAAATGAAACCAAGCAGGATACATTCATCTCAGTCTTAAAAGAGTTGGTGTAGAAATTAAGTAACCTCTTTCTTGCTCCTAAAAGAAATCCAACAGACAGATC
Organism: Penelope pileata; assembly: GCA_013396635.1. Classification (NCBI taxonomy): domain Eukaryota; kingdom Metazoa; phylum Chordata; class Aves; order Galliformes; family Cracidae; genus Penelope; species Penelope pileata. The sequence continues at coordinate 1,159,645 of WBMW01002239.1, forward strand.
TCTTTGCAGCATTTTCTTTCCAGAGTGGCAGTACCACCTTGTTAGCAGTTTTTTCCAAAAACTGTTTTCAATCAGAAGCATCATGGCCTTGAGAAGCAACATACCTACACAGCACAGTTACTTCTACCACTCCTACAGGGTTTACTACGAGAGGATATGGTATAACTGGAAGGGAAACAATGTCGTGACCTTAGTCAGAGATGCTAATCCTTTCGAATCATTTATTGTTTTTATTGGCTGTTTATGTCCTGCCAGCCAGGACATAACTGCCGCAACCATTCTGACGAGATTTCTTAATTGGTCTCATTCTGTGTCTGGCAATCAGCAGAAACAACGAAGCACACAATCAAAGGGGAAAGAAAAAGAAGAGGAAAAAAAAAAACAACATGGTTATTTTCCTATCCAATTTCCAGCAACCAAAAGGCATGTCTTGCCACTAGCTGGAAGCAAGGATGTGCTACTCCCATTTCAGGTATCTGCCTTGCGAGACTGTCATGCCAGCGCTCTCTGCATTCACTGCACAGAACTGGGTGACAAACAAGGGGAGCCGAAAACCTCATTTGTGAGCTAGTCTGTATTCTAAGCATTCAGGCATTGGCATAGTATGAGGCAGCTGCGTGACTGAAAACTTACTTATTCTGACTTCAGCATCTTTTGTGGACAACACAGATTGCAACAGAACGCAATAGGATCTGTACTGCGTTGGCTTCCCCCCACCACGGGACAGAGAAAACTCAATTCTACCATATGAATTTCACAGCTTATGTAGTGAAGCCAAATGAAGCAGAAATTTCACTGTCCAGAGGAACACAAAGTTATATTAAGGCAGTACTGCTATTCTATAAAGCATTTTTTTGTACCACTTGGAGGTGAATGTACAGTGATAGGTACTGTACCTTTGGAAAGGCAACTAATTTCAAAGCTAAAGCTACAGAGATCATAGGAAAGGAGTCTTCAAAAGAAAAATGCCTTCACCTCATTGAGAAACCTTCATTAAAATTGGTTTACGGCTATATAAACAGTCTAGCATTTCGGAAATAAGGCCAACACCATTGAAACATCTGCTTTTTATCTCAATATATGACAGCAAAGTGATAAAAAAAAAAAGTAAACTGATATGGAAAAAGCTCTATTTCATCAACACTCCATTCAGAAAGCTACTGATTTTGTCCCAAGACTTGAGTAAAGACTTCAACTACATACTTGTCCCAATGTAGTCATAAAGTTCACAGTGACTTGAGAAAACATCTATTTGACCTGCTGTGAAGAACATTATCTCTTCCAGGAAATATAGTTGTGAACTATCATTTTGACTGCCAACATAGATATAAATACCTCATTGGCATGAACACTTACTTTCATCGCATCAAGTGCGAGTTTTAGATTTGCCTTCTCCATGGAATCAGTAGTATGCTTTACCAGTTCCTGTTGAGAAAAGTAGTTAAAACTTCTCATCCATTGCCTGGCAGTTTATAGATTTATTATTGCGTCCACCATCCTTCTACCACCACGCCCCAAAAAAACTGAGAACAGAAAACAACCCAAAAGTTCGTATTTTCTTCCTCACAGTGACCAACCTACAACTGAGTGGGGACTGCTGCAAACAGATAATTGGCAAAGATTTAAGAATGGTACAGTCTAAACACTAATATTTGTATTAACGAACAATCATTAGAAGCTAAGTCGTTCTGTACAGCACTTAAAAATCGCCAATCAGCCCATTACTTGAGACCATTTACTTATTGCCACACAGCGTACAATCCCATTTCAGAGCATTCACTTGTCTGAAGAAAGGGATGTATGCTAGTAATAAGATCTCAGTTAAACTGGACAACTACTTCAAAGAAGTCACTGTTTCACTATGCCTAAGATAAAGCTGACTCACAGGACACGCTTCAATCACATATAAATGTTCATGGAATTTTTTTAGCCACCTCCAGTTTGGAAAACAAAAGGAGTTTTAAATTTTTTTCTACAGTTAAGTAACCTCCTAGGGAAATAGGTCATTTCTTAATAATTTGAGAAGAAAACCATACATTCCAGCTAACCAAAAAATTTCCTAAAATCCTAGAAAATGAAGGAATAAGTATTTATATTTCACATTACTAATCTAACAGTTTTACTGGGTTTTCTTCATTCAAAATACATTAAGTATTTTTCTTGTACAATGTATACTGTTATTACATGTTATCTCAAATATTAGGACAAAGTGATGCACGGTATGTTATATTTTCATAATATACAGTTTAATTGTAACATTATGACAGAGATACCATGTTTTTTAAAAAGCAGTTTTACCATTTATTTTGTTCCAACTTTCTGTTGATCAAAACACTGATGACCCAAATATTTCAAAAAATTAATAAACGAAATGTATGTTGATTCATAGAGTCAAAATTATGCTTCACATGAAAGTAGTAAATCTTTTTAAAACGATATTTTACAAGCATCAGCAAGGTTGACATTCTAATACAGTAATATATTTCTTTGCAGCTGAACTAACGAGTCTCCTGGCAGAGCTATCAAATTAAATTTAAGACTCTCCACCCTTATTATAGGGCTAACTGTGAGAGCTAGCGCTTTGTGGGTTATAACAAGAAGCATTTCAAAATAAATATTGCTTTATTGTAATTTATGACAGCAAAGAAGCATCTTAAAAGTACACTGTAAGTATGGTTCAGCTTCCTCCTTTGGGGATAACGGTCCGCATTTCAAAGCATCATGATTACAGTTTGGCACTACTAACCATTTTAAACATACCGAGAATAGACGGTTCAGATACTGGGGAAACAGCTGTGGTTTTTCATCTTTCCCAGATATGCTTCAGCTCTGAGGAATCATCTCCTTAAAAAAAACCTGCACTAGACTGGATTTTATTTCATAACAAATCAGTCCCAAATCTATGGAAATGTCACTTGCCTTCCTTTGATAAAGGCTTTTAGCTCTCATTCTTATAAAACACTGGTGATAAACAATCACAGTTGTTATCAGCCCCTTAAAACATCAAAAATAAAATACCTGGAGCAGTAGGTGATATTTCAGCACTCTTTGCATTGGAACCACTAAAAGATCCCGCAAAGTAAATTTCCCATTATTGGCCCTCTTGGAACATTCCTAGTTTAAAGGAGAAAAATAAATTAAGACAAGAGTTAGGGGGGTAAAAAACATATTCACATGATATTTATGGAAACTCAAAGTGATACGCTGGCCTTGGTTTACTATAGTAAACTTGAGATAAAGAATATTGACAACCTGGACCAAAACAGTGGATATGACAAAATCTGAACAAAGACTGTCTAGACATTTGTTCTTGTGCATTTCAACAGCACAAGGAAGAGTGTGGAATAGACATCGCAACAGCAATTAGGCATTCAATTAAACTAAAAAAAGACATTGCCTATAAGCAGAGTGAAGGCTGCAAATGTTGCATCCATCTTCAAAAAAAGCGAAAGACAATTTTGGAAGCTACAGGCCAGTCAGCCTCCCTTTGTGCCTCTCAAGAAATCATGGAGCAAGTGCTCTTGGAAGTCGTTTCTGGGCACATGAAGGAGAAGGTGACCAGGGATATCCAACATTTATCTGCTACAGTTACATCAATACTCAAATTTCCTGACTGCTTTCTGTGACAAAATAGGCAGATGTGTGAATGGATGGGACAGTCTATCTCGGCTTTACCAAGACTTGCAACATCATCTCACATAGCATCCATACATCCAAGTTGGCATGTTATACTTCAGATAAATGCACTATTAGGTGTATGAAAAACTAGCTAGATGAGAGTGTCAAAGAGCAATGAATAGTGTTTCCTGTGCAACCTGGGGGACAGTTGCAAGTATAGCTCCTCGAGGGTCTGTCCTGGGATCCCTCTCATTTAACACTTTTAGCAGCAATGTGGAAGGATATCCACAGCAAGTCCACATACAACACCAGATTGGAGGTGCAAGTGATGCTCTTCAGGGCATGTCCAATAGGAGTCTCGTGAAGCTGAGGAGAAAGCAAAGTCCTGCACCTTGGACACATTAACTTAGGATATATTAACCCCAAGGGCTGGCCAGCAGCCCGGCTGGAAAGGACTAAGGGAGGGTCTTGGTAGGCAGCAAGTCCTGAGAAGCTTCAAGACAGGCTTATTTGACCTAGAGATCCCTCCCACCCTGAGTCAGACTGCAATTCTGTATTCCCAGCCAAGCTATGACAAACAGAAGGGTATTGACTCCAAAAACAAATCCTAACGCCACTACTGTCAATGGCAAAACTCCACTCCATTTGTTCAGGATGCCAAGTTCTGTATCTCAATAAGCTAAACATTAACTTTATCAGAGACTTCACAAAATGAAAAGGAAGATAAGAGAAACGCATTCATATATCAGTCTAGCTAGTTTAAATTCACAAGGTTTTTGACTTGGATGAAAGCAAGGCATAGTCAAAGCACGTGTAATGTATACGCACACATACAGATGTTAGAAAATACTGATACCTCTAACTTCAGCTTAACGTCTTCTTTTGTCTTAGAGATGTTGTCTAAGCACGATATGGCTATTTCCACTTGACTGCAGTACTGTCCATAAATAACCAATCTAAATCAAAGCAAGATAGAGAAGAAAGAGAACATTTGCTTAAGAATCATCTTTGATCATTTTTCACAAAAACGTAAAAAACCTTCTTTAAATGGGAGCAGTGTCTAAATATGCAAGAACCAGATTTAGCCAGACTCCAACAGGCAGTATGAATACAATGAAAAATATTCAGAAAAATAACGTTGAAAGCTATTTTGAAAATGCTGTGAAATCATTGCAATTTCCTTCAACACTCACATGTGTATGTTGTAATAAATGCAGGACTCATTAAAAGCAGCACAACTGCTGTCGAAGAGCAAAGCAGTCTGTATTTACAACATTGTAGATATCCAAGATTGTAGTTTCTCTAACAGGCTTAATAGGATTAATTGCACATATCCTTTAAAGGACCTGCAGGTTACCCAAACTGATCCATCTCCAACAGTTTCTACCAGGTTACATCTTGAGAGCTTTCAGATTCGAATAATGTATGTACAATTCAAGAAATACCCAGCAGCTGTTAAGAGAACTAATGCTTAATCCAAGAGCCTGTTTTACAACAGGAGCTTCCTGTACCTTCTTCAAGTGCTTCTGCTAGACCAATTGCTGAGTTACGCTTCCTTTTTCTTTTTCTGTACCTTTCCTTCAGGTGATTCCTTCTGCATGGTTCAAATTCCTTTTTTGGGAGTTCTATGGCTTTCCACTGGAGCCTCCTAAATTTCTATTTCCCTGACCTAATCTTTGCCATTCATTACCTAATTAAATTGATGATACCAACATTGAACTCAATTCTGTTTTAGAAATATTCATCAAACAAGAATATAGTAAAATGATCTAATGGACTGGGCATAGAGTATCTCAATTAGTAAAAATTAGTGCATAAATCTTACCTTTCCTTGTAGTTAATAAAGATTTGATAAAGGTTCTGATCATTTTTGTTAATTATGGAATCACTGATGTCCTGTGTTAAACTCCTGTGAATTTTCACCAAATCCTTAAGAACAGTAACGAGGAGAGGGAAATAGGGAGAAATATTTGTAAAAACAGATCAAAGCTTTGAATATAAAAATAAGTGGCTTCATTTTAGATCCATTAATTGAATAAATTGGAAAACAGATCATTTGAGATTAGAAGCTAATTTCAAGGTTTGCCACATCTTCCATACAGTACAAGAAAAACTCAACTCCAAAAACTACCTATTAAAGACTAATTTGTTCTGGCTTGGAACGTGCACTGTTAATTCATCTTCATTTTATAATGATAATTTTAAAATTAAGCAAGTCAAGTAAATGCTTTAGTGACAAGATAAAGTAATGATTCATGTCCCTAAGCTGTGAAAAATTAGTTTTGTACATTACATTGGTCAATTAGTGATGTTCTAGCGCTAAGTTATCAGCAATCATAATGAGCTTCCCAATACAGCAGACAACTAATGGCTGAGAGAAAGGAAAGGATGCTGCAGAAAGATTTTCTTCCTGAGCACAGTAGAAAAGAACCTTAGCTCACTATTATATCAAACTCTGTATGCTACTATAGATTACATCAGCCTTAATACTGTATGGATACTGTCAGAGAAGTCGCAAGGAATTAAGTCAAAACAGGTTAAGAAATCTTGAAATCGGGATAATTAAGTGGTATGCAGTCCACTGCATCGAAAAATAGAGGACTGTGTTTAAGAAAGCCACTGAAGGTGGTTTAATGCAGTAAATGGTACATCACAAAAATACACACTGAGTTCTGAATTAAGTGAAAGCACTTTGCTTCATACTGATGGAAACTGAGTATATATAAGGTCAATCACATCACAGCTGAGGTAGCTGAAGCTTAAAACCAATCATTTTCCATTGCTAGCAATTGTACGACCATATCCTCAGAATCTTAAATTGAAGCATATAAAGATGCTATTACAGAAATGCTTCCAGATGAATGTATTACAGCAACACATTTTTTCAGGAGTGTACAGGGACTCAGCTAAGCAGCAAATCTGAAATATAGTTGGATGTTACAGGAACAAAGTGTCTTTGAGCTTCTCTCTCCACCAAAATTACTAAACTTTTTAAATTAAAACAATGTTAACATCATTAAAAGTTAACGGAAGTATCAGTACTTCACTATATTTGTCTCTCCCTCCTTATGTCTGCATATATCTCAATTCACACGTATGCAGAGACATACATACAAAAGCATCTATGTGTGCATATACAGAGACAGATGTGCACAGATGCACACAAATACACAGCCATACACACATTTTCCTGGACAGAATTTACAATTCTGAGCCTTGACAAAAAGCACTCTATAGACTGGTGAGAGGTGGTTGTCGTTTTTTTCCTTAAAAATAAAACATATTTTGACATCAGCAGATAATTCTGTCCAGCAAGCATCCTTATATAATCCATATACAAGGAAAACAGTATCACCCTACAGCACCAATACATCACCACAACCCTTTAACAGAGGCAAATCCATCCTGTTTTGAGGCCACCACGTCTGCTCTCCACAACACAGTTCGACGCAGAGCTCTGTAACAGCTATTTTTAGTTTATAGTAAGCTTCCACTGCCCTCCAGCCTTCCTGCTGAGGAACTGCCACAGAGACAAGGTCTGGGCAGAGAAAACACTCACACTTTTTTTTGTTGTTGTTTTGTTTAGACAAGCCCTACATTTCTGTTAATGTCGTTGGATGCCTATGAAATGTTAGGAATTAGAAATAACTGCCATTTTGTAAAAGCAGAATACTGAAAGTTGACAATAAAAAGCCAAGTAAAACTACCTGAACATAACAGCTTGCTACGTTTTGTAATTCCAAATCTCAGATAAACAGTTTTTGTTCTTTTTACTTCTCTAATCTGATCCCCTTACAGTTCTTTAAGGAGTAACGAATAGGCTGACCTCTCAGTTTGTGTTTGCAGCACATAAGCTGCTTTTACACCCGTGTGCAGCGTGTCACATTGGCTGGCCTTGAGGCTTTCAGTGCACGTAAGTCAGTGTGCCTGGGCACACTGCACCTCGGGAAAGTGATTTACAGTAGGTGAGGCAGGTCACATCAGAGCTTCATTTACAATGAGTAAGAAACATTAGCGTAGGACAGAATGTCAATTTGTTTTTGAAAGAAAAGGGTTCTCTAAAGGCAGCTGACATACTCTCAAGACAAGCAGGTTACTGATATCCATGGCAGTATTCTGGACTAATAGTCAAAGGGAAGGAAATTGTAGCCATTAAGATTCATAGAGTAAACTTCAAAAGAGACAAACATGGCAAGATGTGAGTTATCATCTTGTACTTCATGAGTTCAATAACTGTCGTAATTTAGCTGTAGTCAGGTTGATGCTAGCACAGTAATTAAAATATTTTTGCAGACCAGGTTCCACTGAAAAAAAAACCCTAACGCCTCCTCCCACAACCCTGAGAGGCTACAGGACATGCCAGATATAGCCATCACAGAAATGATCTTTTACAAGCAACGAAGGTTTGATGTGGTCTGTGGGCCACGCTTTGGGGATCCTCGCTTTACAGTCTGCCTCATAAAAGAGCAGTCCTTTCATTTCTCTGTGTTAAGAGAAGCTTCAGACCACGTCTGATGTCTTCTTTTAAAGTCAGACAAAGGAAAGATATCTGCTGGATACTTACATCAACTACAAAAAAGGTATGTAAAAAATTGTCATACTATTGTGAATAGGCCAAAAATAAGTGAGACAAAGTGATAATCACAGGAAATCTTGAAAAGTTGAATCAAATAATGTCTCCTATACACTTCAGAGGATTTGCTTATCCTGTCCAGTGCCAGATTCAGAATCCAAAACTAAGTTACCTGAACATTAAAATGTCATCAGTGATGACAGATCCAGCCTAGATACAAAGTCTTGCAGAGTCCCTATAGAAATCCTACTGAAAGCACTGCTGAACGTCTGGTGGTAGGCAACCGCCAGTGACAATTTTGCCAGTCACTCAAATACTGGCGTATTTTAGAATTCAACCCATCTTCTGTAAATATCTTCTGTGGGACAAAAATACTCTAGTTTTTAACCACTTAACCATCTGGTACTACGGTACTATTTCTTATTTTATTTCACAAAATGGAGAAAAAAATAAATATTGTGTGTGCCCTTTTTCATCAAGTACCCTCATAGCTACATAAATGAATTTTGCACATTTCAAGCAATCAGTTTATGCACTAACATAAAACACTAATATATCATAGCCAGATATGAATCTCATAGCTCTTCATTAAATATGCAATTACTCACAGGAATGTTGATGAAAACAGTATCAAACTCTGATGCTGACAAAAACCTTTTCAACGGCACCATGAAAAACTGCAGGGAAAAGAGTACACACACACATTGACTATGTTGTTGTATTTTCTAGAATGTTATAGAAACACATATGTAATGATTCTGTAAGTTAGTCGTATCTTACTTTCTCTATTGATTCCAGAGTTTCAGTATATTTCTCTTCAGTTTGTTTTATTTCAGCAAGACAACAGCTTCTTATGTCATTTTCAGTATGTTTCTGCAATTACAATGAAGTCAAGTTTATGTTATTAAAAGGCACCTAATGGATAACAAATGTATTTATTTGCTCAAAATTAAGCAATTAGGATAACTGCTTCCTGAAATTTTCTGAGCACTGCAGCCTCCAAAGATGATAGCAATAACAAAGAATATTTTCATGTTCAATTAGCTGATGACTTGAAGACTTTTACTAAAACACCACATCAAAGGAATATTATGAGGAATATTATGAAAAGTTAACATTTAAACAAAGAGAGCTCAACTGTCTGCAAGTACTTCAGAAGCTGAAATACAAGGTCACATCCAACTTATATCCAGACAAAGAAATCTTATGTAAAATACTGAGCAGTCAGTAATTCCATTAAACTTAATGGAATCATGTAAATCATGATGTAACTTAAATCATGTAAGTAACTTTACATTGCTGTAAATATTCAGTCTAATCCCTGCACTTATTTACAGTTTTTCCTTTTTAGTTTTGGAGGGGAGCTTTCTATTTGAACACAATGTGAAAGCATGTCTCTTAACCAGGAAATGCAGTGACCTCTAAGTCCAGCTCTCGTCTGTGTTTGCCTGGGATTCTTCTACGTAAGTCAGCAGACTAATAGGACATTTATGTAATTATCAGCACAGGACAGCATAGAAATATTTTACATGCACTCTTACTGAAGATCAGATTTACAGCGTTACAGCTTCAGTACCATGTAAAGCTCATTTACAGCAGAAGATTAGACACGTGGAAGCAGGTATAGAAGCACTCACGCCATGCGAGTCTTTAGAGCTGGAGACAGTTCTGCTTGGAGAGCCAACACAATAGCTGGATAGGCTCTCACAATTAAAATAATGATTGACCTGAAATGTTTTCTCCAAAAACACCAATAAGCAATGGCATAACAGACAACAGTAACGTCACACTCTTTCTGATGCCTACAGTCCTTTCCATTCAGAAAACAACTTTTAAGCACAAGACTTATTTCTGCTCCAGCATCGGCAAAACTTCTAGACTCTGACATTTTAAAAATTAGCGCTTAATATGGCTAAGAACTGTACTGCTTACAATCCCTTTTCTCCACTATCAGCCATTTTGACACATTTGATAAGCATAACACAGCAAATAGCTAACCACACTTAAGCTATCCATGAGCCACACATATACAGCTCTCAGGATAGTCTGGCCACCTATGAGGAGTCTGAAATGTATCTAAACTAGGTGCAAAGTTTCAAACCATACAGACACACAAAGCTTCATCCCTGTGCACAATTCTATTTGCTATTTTGACACATCTCCTTTACCCTTCTCTGTGTTCATCTCCATATGATTCTACAAGCAGTTCCTGCAACTTGGACGTATTCCTTACTCATCTATCAGGCGCAGCATTTCCTTAAATTTCTCTTAAAACCTAATTTGTGCAATTATCAGGTTTCCCCCACCAAGCACTAAAGTACTGTCATTACAAGCTGGACACAGAAATAACCATTTTGTTAAAAAAAAAAAAAANGCCATTATCAGTAGAAACACACTTCCATACTTTGTGAGCGTTCTCTGATAATCAGCCTCATCTCAAAAATCTATCATGTATTCCCAAATTTTGTCACAGTTAACCATATTCAATCTCAGTTAAGTTTTGGAACTTGACATTATTCACGATTTTAGTTATTTTTCACATTCAGCCTTGCAATATTTGCATCAATACGAAAGTTGTTGCATCCAATAGAGTGTATAACCACTTGCAAAATATGGGTTCACCAACTCATGAGCAATGCAAACAAAAATCAAATGAAAGAACTATGCTAAATCGTATAAGCATGCAGTACATTTATAAACCTGAGATGAAATTGTCACAAACCAGGAATAATTATCACATTCAAGAAAGCTGGAGAGCAAAGCAACTGTAATGTCTTCATTTATTATGTGTTATGGAAAAAATATTTAGCTGTACCACATTTTCATGTTTCACTTACTTTCTATTAGAAACAAGCACAAGTCTGTTCAATCTGAAGTATCTAGGCTAAGATGCAACCCAAATTAGAGAATGTAAATTCTGATTTCTACATTAATCATTTGCTAGAAATGCGTATATGCAAGAGTAACATTTGTAACCAGAAACAAAGAGCCAGAGAAAGTTTGCAAACTGCCAACTGTCAGAGATTACCAACTGTACAGCTGAAAAAACACCCACACATTACGTGAATCCCAAACTTCACTGCCTTTTGAGCTTCAGTATAAAATAAACACGAAATCATAGTAAATATTTCCTACAATTCAAACGCTTCTCTAAAACATTCTACTTACAACCAAAAGTGACTGCATTAGATATGAAACAGTTTTCTCAACTCAAATTTTAATTGAGTATTTGAAAGGCCTAAAGTTTTGCCATTAAACAGAATTAAGCAAAATGCTGAAAACTAACACATTTATCCTCATCTTATTCTTGATTTTATGCGTACTAGCTGCAGGATGCTGTGTTAATAGAAAAACACATGAAAACATTGTTATACGTGAAACTATCCTGTTACAGAAGATTAAAGCAAGTCAGTTACTCTTCCCAGAGGTTTTTTGGTTTGCTTGGTTGGTTGGTTGGTGGTGTTTTTCTTTTTTGTAAAACAGATAGTGGTAACTGTAAAAGCTGAAAACAAATCACATCAGGTATCTTCTATACTTGTATTGAAATAGCACAAGTTATAAAGTCAAAAGATCTTGAGAATTCTTCATTCTTTCATGTAACATCCTCATGGTTGTCATTTTTAAGATGTCCAAATTATGGCTGAAGATACAGTGTTTCACAATATTACATCTTATTTTTTTCAAGCAGGACACTTTGAAATAAGCGGTTAACTGCTTCTAATTAATATAGCTGGTAAATCTTATTATTCATAACTGACAATCTTCAAATAAGTCACTACTTCATTTCACTTAAAAAAAAAATATTTCAAAAATTACCACAGTAAATGTTCAACCCTTTTCCCAAAAAGACTGCAAAGTAGGAGAAAATGCACTGCACATGACAGATACATGTGCAATTAAGCATGAGCAAAATTTCAGTGAAACTATCTAGAAAGAGGTAATTTCACAAATGTTGAACTTAGATAAATAACCCTTACTGTTCAAGAAAAGTTAGGAATTAGAAAACATACAGGTTGCTGTGCTGCTTCATCTTTCATTAGGTCCTCATAAACCTCCCCACCTTCATCTTCTCCATATACACAATCATACAGCTCCTCATCTTCATCAACACCAGATTCACTGAAAGGAAAAAAGCAAATAATTAAAAAAAAAAAAAAAAAAAAAACTGTGCAAGTACAGGCAAATTACCATGTCAGCTCTGCAATGAAGCCTTTCTCACAGGAAAAAATTGCTACAATAAACAGATTAATTAATAGAACTATGTAATGAAACGAATCCATTAAGGGAAATTAAGTCCATTATCTGTCTTTCCTCAATGGATTCAAAAGATGATTGTATGAAATCAACACAGCATAGAAGATTGAATGAACTTACAACCACACAAAATAAACTAGGCACGAAAAGCAGCTTGTCAGAACAGTTTTGTCAGGAGGTATCATCCAACCCCACTCTTCCTTTTATCCCCTTCCCCACCACATCCAGGGGCAGGCAAGTTGTCCCTCTTGACTGTCTGGCATCCCGTTGCAAAGCAGGACAGAGGCACAGGCATTCTTCCTGACTAAAGAAAAAATTATCTGGGGGGAAAATACACTAAATTGTAGTGCAAGCAGCTGAGAGTTTGAACCTCCACACTGTAAGCCAGTGCCTTGATCACCTCATAGCAACCTTCAGCTATCCAAAATGAAAAGGTGACCTTTCCAACTGAAAATCAGATAGTTCAACAAAACAGAGTATGCAGAAGAAGCATCTTCCTATTACACAGACTACAGAATCATCTCCACATAATGTCAATGCTCAACTCTACCCTTACCTAATTCAGCTTCATTAGTGGCAATCAGTAGGAGTTTTGCCTAATTTACCCTAAGAGTCTATGTAGCCCATAAAATCTCTTGCAGCCACATTTCTTAGGTTGTGTCTACAAAACAACTAACGATAAGGAAATTAGCCTGGTCATAGTAATACAGAGACTTGACTAGATGAGCTAATAACATGGGGATTTTCATTGCTAGAACATGGAAATTTTTCAGAGTGAAAAGAAATGAGAATCAGTCCACTCAGATGCAAGGCTACAATTCAGAAGGACAACAGTATTACGAAATTCATTTATTGAATTGTCAGCACTCAAAGTACATCAGAAGATCTACTGTAGGGTTTTTCCTTCCTTTTAGACAATAAAGAAACAAAACCATGCTATGAACCACGGTCTCCACATCACAGCAAGCATCACGCAATGTGGCCCGAGAAAAGACAGTCAGATGTAGACCAGTGAAATAAGCACTGGTGAACTTTGAGCTTTGAGACCTTGTGCACTGACCCCAGCTCCTGTCCAGCATGATTCCTAAGAGATCTTGAGAAGTCCTAAGTAGTATTATACAGTATTTTCATGTCTATCCTACTTGTGTCGCAAAGCCAAAGCAAAAATTGGCAATAATTAAAAATCTGCAAACACCCAGAATGGTAAATGCACTTATACAAAGAATTTCATTGCACTTTCTTTGAAACACAATTTCCTTGGGCTCATTAAAACTGACACCATAGCTCTGCAAAGGCATTCTCATTGTTCAGATAGATAATTCGAAAAATGCATTCATGTTTTACTTGATCACCAGAACCCTTTATAAAACATGCTTCTTTAAGTATGTATCACAGTCTTCAGAAGAGCTTCCATAATCAATTCTTTCTGGTCACCATAATGGCAAATCAAGTCTTTTTAAATCAAACCAATATCCATTTCTCATTAAAACTATGCTTTCAATAACATCATACAGATAAGAGTGTGTAACTGAAAACCAAAATCTTTCATTTAACTAAAGGTTTACAACATACTCTATCAAATCAGGAAGACATTTGTAGACATCTTCATCATCAACACTTTCCTCCGTAGGGAAGGGCCTATAGAAAGAAAAATATGATGAATTACGGATAGCATTAGTCTAGTTGTAAACTGGCTTTGGTTTGGCTTCTAAAGTTTTCACACAGGTAACAGCGTTCATTAATGTTAACATGTTTTCTGTACCCTTCTTTACCTGATAAGCAGTAAACATATGTCTAGACTTATATATGAACTGATACTTCATAAAAACCCTACTGCATAGTGGTGTTATAAATCACCACTAATAAATTATTATTACCTGTTTTTACAGTGAAATACAATTTTTTTTAGCACACGACACGGATTACAGAACTGGCTGGGGATTTCTGGTGGGAGAGTACTGTGTTTTGGTTTGGGTTTGTGGGTTCTTTTGTTTTCTTTTTTTAAACATCAACCATTCACACAACATTGATGAATTAAACCACTCAAAAAAAAAAGATGGAGAATTTCAAAATTAAAGTATGCTATCTTTCATGTTCTCTCATAGCCTACAATTATAGCTTATGAAGTTACGTTTGTCTGATTTGTTTGTTGTTTTTTTTCCAGTTGGTTGGGGTTTTTTTGTTTTGGCTTGGGTTTTTTGTTTGTTTTTGAAAATGAGAATCTCACTAGTTTAGCAGTTTTGCTTACTTCTAGGAAGTAGAAACAGGAGAGAAACCATTCTTCTTCATACAGATCAGCAGTATGATTTACAATCCACATTATAATTACTGTAAACGTTCTGCAGTACTAACTGCTCATCTGTTCGCTCCATGTTTCCAAAAGGCAGCTTTGGCCACTTCAGTAAGTGTACCAGAAATAGATTATACCCTTTACAGCTTTCATGTATTATCCATTTCCAAATAAACTCAGAGACAGATTTCTACTTCTTTTGCCTGATCATTCCAACTCCTGTTAAAAAATTCCATGTCTGTCTGCATGGCCTCCAACAGCTTTTCCAAGGAGGAGCATGCAAGAGGCATTACTCACACCACTCACTAGGCCAGCAACGTACCTTATTCCTGTGCCTATTGCAATAGGAGTGCGGGAAAGTTTTGAGAGTGTTTCTATCACCTGGAGAAAAAGAAAGAAAAAATGATTAGTTGTAGAACATAAGCATAAAAAAACCTATGCTTTAACCATATCATATGATACAAGAAACTATCTGCACCAAACACTGAGTGATGTGAACATCCACAGATTTCCCATGACATGGGCTTCAGTACTTGTACACTAGTAGAAATGATGGAAGCACAAAGAAAGCAAAGGGAAATTTCTTATTTACAAGTTTCAGCACAAGTAAAAAACAATTTGAGTAGATTTAGAACCAGGTCATTTAGTAGTTTTAAGTTGGACGTAAATTGTATCAGTCTTACAGACTGCTCTGAAGGTTTTTGTTTTTTGTTGTTTTGTGTGTGTGTGTGTGTGTGTGTGTGTGTGTGTGTGTGTGTGAAGGTTTTTGTTTTTTGTTGTTTTTTGTGTGTGTGTGTGTCGGTGTGTGTGTCGGTGTGTGTCTGTCTGTCTGTCTGTGTCTGTGTGTCTGTGTGTTTACCTACAGGAAGATTTCATTTGAGCTTTTCCAAACGCTAACCAGCAGAGGGAGCCAAATGACAAATGAAAGACTCCTTTTACAGGGCTTGCTTGAAAAGGAAAGATGATTTCTAGTAGTGAACCAGGAAAAGATGCTACACATTTGTACCAGTCGTATTAACATTCAGGTACAGCAGCGGAAGTTTCATGGACATTCGTGAACAAGGCTTACAATTAAAGTTGTTTATTTTTGAAGTTCCAGTTACAAGACTAACCTGACCATAGAACATAGAGTTAAAATTACATCTCTCAGAGGAAGGACAATTACATGTTCACACAGGAAAAAGTAAAAATCACATAGAATAATCACCAACTACAGAGCATAAACTGAAGGTAAAAAGCTTCCCAAGTGAATCAAGTTTCATTTGTGAAGAACAAAATTCCAAAATGAACTAGAAGTTGTACCACTCCAGCAGAAGAAACATTTGGAGTTCAGTTAAGCTGTTGGGGAAACTAACACAACAGAAAATCTGCACAAAAAAGGCAAATAAATAAATAAATATGCTGTGTACATAATCAAAGGTGAAGCCACGTTAATTCCCCTATGAACAGGAGCATTGCAATACATCTTAGACGAAAGCTTTGAAACCTGAAAATAAAGTGAATAAAAACACTAATTAAAATTTATTTTACATTAGTCACAGGGTGAAAAAGGAAAAAAAAAAAAAACCTTAAAAATTCATACTTATTTGAAACCAGGTGAGTTCTGGTTTATATATTAAAGAACCACCTGCCGAGTCATTTAAGACAAGGCTTTACAGGAAGTTAGCCGAAAATTCAATAGGTGGCAAAGTTATCTGCCCTGACAGATGGGTGAATATTGACTGGCAAAACAGCAGGAAAAGAGGTTTAATGATTATTGAAAAAGAGGAGGCTAAGTCTGGTGAACTAAATATCCCTCTCCTGTTTCAACATGTTATTTCTCAGCACATAAAACATCTTTTTCCAGCTCCAACCACCCACGCAAATCCTTTTTCTAAAAGGTATTCTCACTTATCTAGTGTAATTAAACCCAGTAGCTATATAGCTTACTCTGTGTAGCTAGCTATGGTTTGTTTCAAAATAACATGAAAGAATATAGACAAAAAATGAATGAATTTTAGGAAGATAATGAGCAAGTGCTATTCCCAAAATGTACTGTCAATGCATATTTTGCTGCTATCGATATGAATACAAACAAAAGCAAGACTCAGAAATTAAGAGGAATAGACACTCACTCAGAAACCAATTTGAAACCTTCACAGAAAAAAAAAAACACAAAGGTTAAGAAATCAGAAATGTCTGAGAACACACACACACACAGAAATGTAACTATGGCTAGAAAAAAAAGAAAAGACAATAACTAGTGATTTTCACTGTTCTTGTAACAAACAGAGAGGGTCTGGCCCTGCACAAAGAGGAAACTAATGTGCTAAGAAGCCAATAGGCAGAATTCTACCAAAACCTGAACTCTGGATAATCTGTTAAGAAGAAAACGGCAATCATCACGACAGCTGTCAGCATCTCAGCAGAGACACCAGCATCATAGAAAGAACTGGGAAGAGACTGCCATTCCTCTATCTGAAAACAAAATAGGTAAGAACCAAAGACTATAAATGACCTAATGTTTTCAAGATTAAAATACATATCTGAAAGCAGCTACAACATCTACAAAACACAATTTAATGCTCTCCCATTGACCACTGCTATTGAACAGCAACTTAACATAGCTCTCTATCTAGAAGCACAATGTTTTCTACTCAAGGGTTTTGTTGCTATTGTTTTCTAGGGGGGGTTGTTTTGTTGGGGTCCCCTCCCGCCCCCCAAAGAATTACGAGCAAAGGTCAAGATACGTGCCACAGCTTATGCAAACAAATATGTGAAAGTACCAGCACTGGTCAACACACTAGGCTTAATTCAACATCACACACATTTATTTGCTTCAACATGAAATGGAGCAAAGAAAGTTTCTCTACTTCTCCCAGATGAAATCTCAGTTCTTTGCTGTTGATGCACTGCAGAAATTCCTCAGAGTTCCCCTATCTCTGGGCCCATAGGAAAGGTCTCAGTTATGGACAGGCTGAGTTGTCAGAAGAACTATCAAAATTTCAAAAGAAATTCATTAAAATAACCAGATTATCCACAGTAAAATGTCCGGTTTTCAGCAAACTGACAGAGAATGAGAAGTTTTGTAAACAGTTCTAGTTTGAAGCCCAATACAGTTGGTCTAAAGGATGCTGTAATACAGTGTAATTCTGAACTCCAAAATTACAGTGTACCATCCATATGAATGTTCAAAACATTCAATTTAATGCTTTTCATGCATTGGATTTGCTTTTTTTTGTGTTGTTTTTTGTTCTTGTTGTTTGATTGTCCTTTGTTTTTTCCTTGCTCTCTTGCACTCAGAGGAACTTTAACCCATTTTACCCATGTAGCCCTAGATGTATTTGCAGTTCTCTGTGACAGCAAGGCCTCTAACTCTTCACTCAGACAGATCCTCCTGCATCTCTGAATGAGGCTGAAGTGGATCCCAGCTTCGAGCACAAAATTAGCACTCCCTGCTTGTACAAAGTCCAACAACAGAGCTTCCATGGCTGGGACTACTCTACAACAAAGAACTGTACAAACGGCAGCAGGGCCTCGGCACACATGGTATCAACAGGAACAGGCACTGAGGATTAGATGCCAAGTAAAGATTCACATTTATGCTCTAGCAATTTATGACAAGCAATTTATGGCACTAAAAAAAGCAAGCTTCATATTCTGAAACATCCTGCAACAACTACATCCGCTCATTTAGTCAAGCTGGAAAGTTCACTAACTCTGTGACTCTCCTAGAGAGAACTGGAAGGTGTTTGCAAGAGGTTTCCAGGCACAAGAGGAATCCCTCCCCTGCATCCACCTCAACATGGCTGCCTCCCACTGGCTAACTGTCACACGGAGGTTAAGCAGCTCTTTACAAGTCACATCAAAGCCACACTCACTTCAAGGAGATGTGAACAACTAAGCCTGGTTCTCAGTATATGGCCAGTTTATGCAAAACATGGCATGAAGTTTAAAATTACAGCCCTGCAAGAGGAAGCATACTTTGGCTTGTGGCCCAGCGAGGGACACTGCTCCTCAGCCTTGTTTCAGGCACAGCTGGCAAGAGAACGGCCTCGCACAACCCATTAACTTCTTACTTCATGAATTACTCCAACAGCAGATTTTTTTTGGCTGGGTATTTATTATTGTTTCACTTGCCTTGCTGTTGTAGGTCACAGTCTCCAGTTTATGTAAGGACTTTCATAGCTCTGGCCAAAATGTTATTTTGTAATTTCCTGCAGCCATACTCTTCAGCCAAACACCTGATACTCCTGCACACACCTACCACAGCAGTACACTAGAGGGACTATTCCACTTCTTTCCACAGCCACGACATCCGAATTTAGAATGAGCCTTACTGTGTATTTTGGTGGCGTCCCTTTTTAATCCTGTTTCTCAAAAGGCAGCTTACAAATCTTGCAGTTCAAAAGCAGACAAAATACATTTTAGAAGTTATTTTCCTCTTTTAGAACAAATAAAAATACATCATTTTGTGGCTCTCTGTCTTCCCAGACAGGCAACATTTCCTTGCTGCTGACAGCTGCTTTCAGGACTAGGCCCGTATTTATATTTCCGATGCTTAGCTAAACTGAAAACATTAAGTCATCTACAAAGTGTTGATGACAATAGTTTCCGAATTTATAACAATAAAACTTAGAAAGAATATACATGGGTCAAATGAAAGCAGTTCAGTTTCCATGTATGCACTTAAACAAGTAGGTGTTTTTCTAACACAGCAAAAGTCACCAAAAATTCATAACCATATTATATTTCAAATCTTTTCCTCAAAATCTGGGTATCTAGTTTAATATTTGAGTGATAGATTTCTTTGAAAACTTAGCCTTTCTTCCCTCCCTTGAAGTAAATTTATTTAGCTGATATATATAGACAGAAATAAAGCAGTTACATTTACCAATGAAAAATATTTCCAATACTAACCTACTTTTTGACATGCTATTTTGAAACACGCATTTGGGTTTCTTCCCAAAGAGGATTTATTTTATTACATCAAATTTTGGAGACGGAAAAAAAAACTTCAGTTATACATGAAAATTAATCCTTCAGAGACTCGATTATCTCTTCAGCTATAATCTGTCCCCATTCTACTTTCTTTAAGAAAACTAATGAGCTTTGTAGCTATACGTCTAAAATGCCCCCTTATCAGCTGACTCCTTGTCAACAACTACATGTAAATTATCTGCTCTCAGGCTAGGGACTACGCATGACAACATCCTCATAGCTGCCCAAGATAGGTTTAGGTACCACTAACTCAAAAGAAACTACAGAACTGCTATTTGCTTCCTCAGAAGCAAACATACCTGTAGTTTGTTATTCAGAAGGAAAAATGGTTTTCTGTTCACGCTTGACTAAGTCTTAGCATCCTTCACTTTTGTGCACAATACCAGCATATTGACCTCTTGCCACTTCAAGGATCAATTCCTTCAAAGCCTGTCTAAAATACATTTAGATTTTCATTGACGATGAAGGTACTTGCTCAGTTAGGTTATAAAAAACAAACAAACAAATGATGCTATACTCTACTCTGCAACTCTATATGAGCTTCCAACTGGTTTCCCAGCAAAGCATGCCAGCAATACAAAACCATGAATATAAAATGAATTAGCATCTTTTGGAGACTTACGTAAGCATTGAAAGGTAGAGATTCTTGACATACATGCACTTAAATATTAATACACTTCCCAGTTTATGGGTGGTTTATGAAAAACAAAAAACCTAAATCAAGTTCAAATCCAATGTTCCAGGGTGGGGAAGAACGGCAAACTCTGAATTAACTCAAATAAGACTTACACAAGGCCAATTCCAAGTATATCATATTGAGAATGCTTCAAAGCCAGTACTGCCACTCATGCCCACATACTCAGCAGTTTTTCACTAAGCTGTTTTCACTTACGCATCCCATTGTAGGGAAAATAAAACGCAAGGAGTCTTCATTTTGCATATCTGTCACTCAGGGATAAGATGAAATTGCTATACATATGTTCTCAAATGACTTACGTTAATAAAGAATGTTTATCATTCGCTACTCTGAGGAAAGCATCTGCAGTTTACCAGGCCCTGGACAATCACGGATCAATGCTTCATCTAGCACAGTATGGAGAAATGTGTATCTTAATATTTCACTATAATCCATTGTCTTTCAAGGCCAGGTTAGATGAGACATTGGACAACCTGGACTAGTACCTGATTTAGTAGGTAGCAACCCTTCCCATGGCAGGGGGGTTGAAACTAGACTACCTTTAAGGTCCCAACTCAAGCCATTCCACAATTTTATGATTAGCTTTTGAACTAAAAGCTCCCCCCAGGAACTGTTACACTTGCATTTAAACTAGCTGACAAATGCAAAAAAGGACATGTAGCCAGACAACTCCAGGTTGATTACTTGGAATAATATGCTTGTTAGATGTGTTACGTACATTAAGAACATCAGTAAACCC
Source organism: Penelope pileata (assembly GCA_013396635.1). Lineage (NCBI taxonomy): Eukaryota > Metazoa > Chordata > Aves > Galliformes > Cracidae > Penelope > Penelope pileata. The sequence goes on from WBMW01002239.1 coordinate 1,180,796, forward strand.
ATCTGAAAATTTTCTCTTCATCTGACTTCTACTGGCATTATGTTACTACACTGTGCTAGTTCAGGTTAGTTTTAATCAAAGCACAAGCCTCTAGGGAAGGAGAAAGAATTAGAGGTATTCTAAAAAGGGCAGAATGAACATAAACTCACACACATGGCCAAAAAGTAAATCCTTAGTTTCACACCTCTAATAGCCCATTAAAAATAAAAAGCTAATTTCAATCTCCAGCTTTGCAAATATGTCTCTACTAAATACTGCCATGGCATACATTGAAGTGTCCAAGTCATATCGACACAAACACGTGAAAGAAAATTTACAGCTTTGGCACACTGACCAACATCTCATTAGGAACACTACAATCTACAGACCTCCAGCCTGTAGAAGCCTAGAAATGCCTGGTTTTGATTCAACTAAACTTTGCGTACCACTGAATACTAATTATCGTCTCATTCAAATAATGAAATATAAGCTTTAGGTATAGAGCTGCAATGAAAAGGAAGAGTACACTGAAGTCACTAATTTCCACAGTGGCAATCACCAGCTGTGGGATGCTGTCTGTTTCCTCACTGATGTCAAGCTACCCTAATTCTGGTGTCTCTCATTGCCCACGCCCATTCCTCATACTCCATCCTTCTTTCCCATTCAGTCTTAGCGCTGGCATAGCAGTAGTAAATAGCCAAACAATCCCAGTGAATCACAGTAGAGAAATTCACAACCATGAGCCAAGTGTTTTGTGACTGACAGGAACACGCCAGCAACTCTGAAAAACAGTTGGAAACCAGGTGCCAAATGCTATTGTGCAGAGGGAGCAAGGGTAAAGCAACTGCTGTAAAAGCTGCTCTTGGCAGTCACGTGTTTTTCCTCCAAAAACAGCTCCAGATCCCAGTTGCAAGAAGAGACCTCCACCATGACGCTGTGCTGGGTACTGATGGGGGGAACCCATGGTGGCTTAGGCAGAAATGTCAGGGCACACACACCTTCTCCTTCCCTCTAGAGGCAGGGAATAGGTACACCATTGCCTTGGGCAAGTCTCATCTGGCATCGATTTTCTCCAGTGTGTCTCCAGTGTCTTCACAGATAAGCAAGTAACAGGAAATTCTTTCTCTAGACTGAAGAAAAGAAATAACCAAGACCAAACAAAAAACCCTCCCTAGTGTTGCCTCCTCCTGTTTGCAGATAAGCAAGTTGCAAAGAGTGGGACTTCAAAAGCCCTGGGGAAGCAACAACCATAGAAGATGCAAAGTTTTCTCCAAAGCCTTGTGAGAAGGAGAGGTGAGGCAGGCAGTTTGGCATGAGAAAGTCAAGCAGAGCTGAAGAGATAGAAGAGCATCATTTTAAGAAAACACTCTGAAAGATACAAGGACAGAAAACCTGAGTCCAAAAGGACAGGCCAACGCCAAGCATATTTATCCCTTCCAGAAAAAAAAAAAAAAAAAAAATTAACACAAACATCCAACACTGAAGAATTCTGTTCCTCTTTCAACTGTTACATACTTACAATATTTACATGTGTATTCTGAACATGTACATCATGTTTCACTGCTAGAAAGGGGCATTACATTCCCTGCTACAGTATCTCAGGAGAGCTCTAAGTTACACCAAGCAGCACCTGATGTCATACTCTTAAATTACAGATGCGATGTACCTATAGCGCTTTTCTGTAGGACTATTGTTTAACACAGAAGCATGAATGTAGTTTCCCACAATATCAAAAGGCAGGCTGGAATCCATGCTAACCGAACCCCTCTCCCTCTCCTTTAGCCCACTGAACCTTTCATCCCTTCTGCAGGGAGCAATAGCTCCGGTCACTCCAGCTCCTGAGTGGGAGCAGCGGGACTGGGGCTGCATCTACAGGGCTGCACATGCGACTCCTGAACATTGCTTATGAAAAAATGAAAGGAGAAACTAAACAGAACGCTCTCCAGGAATTCATAATAGGCAATCTCATTATTAGGAATATAATGAGCAAGTCACTAATAACCAGTATCCAATTATGCACAGAAATCTATAGCCATTAAACAAAAGCTGTGCTTAAAATCTCATTTTTCAAGTTCAGTCCATGACAAGGCTACAGATCCTAGTCCAAAAGCATGAATACCTCCCTAAACAGTTCTGCTCTTTAAAGGAACTGAGAAAATCCAAACTGCACATGCAGCATATTCCTGCTAATGTTAGGTTTGTTTTGTCCAGAAGACCAACAGAAGAGCAAGATACTAACCAAAGAAAGCAACGGGGGAGGGAGCTTCAGCAGCTGCTTCCTGCTTGCAGCTTGTGGTTTTGGTTCTATGAATACCTTTGAGCCTCACTATGCCTGAAGGGTTTTGGGTTAAGTCTGGGCTTTTTGTTTTTTTCTTTTGGTGTTTTTTTTTCTTTTTTCTTTTTCTTTTTTTTTTTTCTTTTTTTTTTTTAAACTAAGGTGATGTTGCTTAAAGAATGACAGCCTCAGTTTAAGCACTGCTTTAACATAAACAGAGCACTTAAACACTGCAGCCAGCAGCATGAGTGCGGACTGCCTTCAAGCATACTACCCATATAAAAGCTGGAGAATGAAATAGGATTTTGTTGTCCTTTCTATTGCATTTGCTATGTTTCAAGTTTTGCGTAAAAGGCAAAGGAGTTTAAGAGGATATGCTTGGGTCAATTCTGAAAAAAAAAAAAAAAAAATCTGCTGTTGAATCATTCCAGATCTTTTCACAATAACCTTTGTTAGGATAATTCGTACTTACAAACACTGCTTGCAAATTGTATTCAAGATTTGTTCAAGAGCCCTCTTCCAATGATTTATAAACACTCTTATTGATAACATCACAATTTTTACCTTATTTTAAAGGTCATAACACTAAACAATTCTGGACAACATAGCTTTTTCCTGTACTTCATATGGCACCTTTTAATATAGTCTAAATTTCTTCTTAAGTGTAAGCATCCATTTTTAATCCTTAACTTCTAACAGCAGGATTTTCCAAAGTGTTCAGAGTTCAGACCACCAGAAAAAAACTAGTAATAAATATGTGGACATGAATTAATGCTTTGTGTCTTTCAGAATCACCTTTCTTTTGCCATTGTCTTTTAACAGCCTTCAAAATACATTTTCTTTTTTGAGAACAAGCAAATTCTCCAAACTGCAAATGCCAGCTATGGTGTTTGTACACTTTGTATACATTGTGGGTGTGCTTGACCTTGGATGATCAATATTAGCATAAACATGTTTTAGAAAGAAATGAGTGCTTTTGTATTCAGTATTGATTGCACCTCAAACAAATGCTGCTTTAGGTATGCATCCTGGAGTTTAAGTGGCATGTGGTTTCCACACCCCCATTGAATTATTTCACTTTTATATTTAAACCAATTGCTTGTCAACCTTGATATCAGCAACAAGGATATTAGGAGGAGGAGACTGTGCAATGGAGCGTTTCTTCCTCTCTTCTGCTAAAAGCAGAGGAAGGTCTTTCTCTTCCTGTCTTGAGCTAACCACCCTCTGCCACACTTCTCCCTTTTCTGAACTCACTTTAACCACAAATTCAACTGAGGTTGCTGAACGGTACCGAGTCCCACTTGAATGTACTCCAGTACACAATGTTTATTGGGGCAAATACACATTTTATGTCCTCTTATTCTCCATAGGATAAACTTTCCTCTGAGACAGTGAGCAGTGCAAAGGGAGCAAGCAGCGCTCATTACCACACACTCGCACTGTAACTTACAAAAGCCATTGGTTATCTTCAAGCCTCACGCTCTAGAAATCTCCTCTCAACCAGAAGCAACAAGGGAATGAATCAGTCCACAGGAAAAGCATCATGCCTGCCCTCAGCGCTAAAGACAGACATACAGGTCAGCATGACTCAGTTTTACTTACAACTACCACTCTCACTTCATCATCTCTGATACTGAACAACAAAAGATACCTGAGAAGACATCCTGCAACAGGAATGGTAAAAGTACTGACTCCCTTTACAGAAACCTGGAGTTATGGTTTGCTCTCCTTTTGTCTGTTCATTTAGATAATGAGCAGAACTATGCTTATTGTGCTGAAAGAAAACACACAACAAAGTTCACATTCTCATTGCGCCTTTACTTAATTCACCTTTAGCTGGATCTTTACTCCAAACATCAGAAAACGAGTGAGAGAAATTAACTTGCTAATTTTATTCACTGCTGCTTCATCACTCTGTTTTGTTCCCTTGAACACGCAGCAGCTTGCAGGTTTTACGTTATCTACGTATAGACAGACCTTTCCCCTCAAGGAGTACTGCATTTCCAACAGAAAACTGCACAATCGAGGGAAACTGGGATTCCTCTATTTAAAAAATAAAAATAAAAAACAGAAAATTTGCACATAATGGTGATAACCTGCAAAACATAACCTCTGTGTCCGTCAGTATCTGACTGACGTCATACATTATTTGCCCTGTGTCCTTACGCTGCCTACAGCGGAATTAAGCCAGAGAGATCTTTAAGAGCTTACCAGCAGTTAGAAGATCATTTAGAAGACAGAAATGACAAACAAGACGTCTAAGGCAAGTACAGTCTTTAACCTACCACATACATCTATTTGGGTCAGTGCTTTATCCCAAACCAGCCACCTATTAACATCGTAAAACACAGAAGTATTTGAATATAAGCAAAGCAAAAAATATTTGAACACAAGAACAACAGAAAAAGATCAAAAACTTCTCATCTCTGTGTCAAGCAAAGCATCACATTAGGCTTTGTGCCCATGCCACTAAACTGTCAGAAGCAGATCTCATAACAACTCTACATCCCTGATTCCCCTCAATACAAACTCGAATTGAGCACTACACTAGGAAACAATGCTATCCCTGGTTAAGGAAAACAACATTTGCTTTAAGTGTTCCTCTCATTTTCACATGGCAAGGGGGATGCTCTAATACAATTTTGATGAAGCTGTGGGGGTTTCAGGCACAGGAAGAAGGAAGAAAATGGTTTGAGTGTGATTTCAAGGAATGCCTTACTCTGCTGCACCAGTATCAGAAGACGCAGCAGCCATCATGTCTGATACTAGCCTAGGGGCGGCAGCACCAGAGCTGAACTGCAGACAGGAACCACATTTCCTTACAATATTTCCAACAAAGTTAGCTTTCTCATATATATGATGTCCTTGAGATAAGGAGTTTCTCTTCAGTTTTCACTCGGCTGTAGATTTAGAAGTTCTTCAAGAACACAATAAGAATCATACTATGCATCTTAGATGCAGATACTGTGATAAATAAGAGCAAACCACAGACCTCTATCATTAAACTATCACGCAGTTTTAGTTAATATTAAGACATTTTGAGATTTCAGTAACACTACTGACTCTGGAGATTTCTGTCCTCTGCCCTGGGCTCTTCAGCCACCTGTTTCTGTTCTGCACTTTTGTGAAAGGAAACTGAGTTTAACACATTCTGGATCAGTAACAGGCTATAACACTTTATCTAAGGTCAATTTCAGTCCTACCTGTTCAAGACAAAAACACAGGCAGCATCTAAGAGTTCAGTGAAACATCTGACACTAATCAGGCATTTCAGTCCCATACAAAGGGTCCAAACCAAACACCATACCCAGAGTGTTACTCAGTCCCACTGCAGTCACTCTCAGCAGAGAAGTCAGAGAGTGAATGAATGCAAAATTAACTGTAGGGCAAGTAGATGCACTCAGATAACACAGCATGAGTAAACAAACTATGCTGTGTCTTAGACAAGAATAAGCCAACAGAAGTGACCATGCTTTATGGATATAAGGCTATCACATCTTCTGTGGTCAATGCACAAAGTCATTTCTGGAAGTTAAAACTGGAAAAATGCATGGCAATCAAACAACCTTGTAAAAGCACCCAGTTATTGTCTAACATACAATACGAAATGTAAACCTCATGTGATACCAAGTGCTTAATATTCTACTAGTAGCATTGTCACAGGTACAAAGGTCTTATTAAGAGGCAATGTTTGCAGGAAAAAAAAAAGTTATATTTTCATGGATCATCACGCAGGGCAGGGGGAGGCAGGGAGGGCAGAAATTTCAGTTATCTAAGTCTTGCTTCATGTCAGCTTCAAAATTCACAGATTCACTACAAGCACAAGCTGAGTGTAAACAGCTTAAGTTATAAGCTTTTTTAAGTTATACACCGTGTCCAGCAGCAACCTAAATTGAGTTGCTTCTACCTTCTCCATTTTTTACATCCAATTGAAAATCTGAAACAAAAAAAAAAAAAAAATCAGTAAAAGGTATGCAGGCTGATGAATGTCAAACAAAGTGACTAAAACAGCCTCAATGTCAAGATTTCAAGAAAGCTGTTAAGTGTTATTGCTTGTAGTTTTATCCCATGCTGATTGTAGTAAGTTTCTTAAAATTGTGTCCTTCAATGTATCTCTCCTTTTACTTGGCAAGCACTAATTATAATGCTCATAGCTATTTCCAACAGCAAAGAAATTCCCTTGCTGCACTCATACCAAAAAAAATAGCTTCAGGGATGAGACAGAATCAAAACGGTGATACATAGCAATATTGAGCTGAGGCAGATGCACGAAAAGTGATCCTCAGCAATGAAGTCAGTGGGTTTGGAGAGAGTTAAGTTTTCAGAAAAATAAGAGATGTCAACAACAGGAACAAGTGAGAAAGAAAGTTGAAAAAGGAAGGGTGAAGCAAGGAAGGAAGGGGAGCAATCTCAGTCTAGAACAAGAAATGTTGTCAGCTTCTGATGAGGTTTGAAATGACAAAAATCTCATCTCAAAAACTAGGAAATAAGATAAGAAAACTGAAACCAAACCTGAAAAGCAAATGAAATAAATTGCGAGCAAAGAGAGTCACAGTTCCCTCAGTGGTAGCTTGTTTCCAAAAAAAAAAACAAAGGAATAAAAATGTCAGCATATAAGCATATCCCATTAATCTTTTTTAGCTGTATTACCACTGTTAGTTTCTTGCTGCAGCTGAAGCTAGTTCTCAGTCAACATTTAGTTTTATACATGTAACTGGCCAGGCTACTGCAACACGAGTTCAACCTGCCAGTGGGTTTTTCATCACCAAAACGCTCACATTGCCCACTGCCTGTGGCAATCCCAGCGAGACTCCTCAGGGCAGCCTTCCACCACTACAGCTGACATGTCAATGGAGCGGGCAAGGGAACGGCTGCCAATGGGACTCTGCCGGCCAGTCTGAGGCTCCGTGGGCCAGGAGAAGCTTCATAGCAAGATTTTTGTCATAAGGGTTTCTTCTGCCAAATTGCAACACAAATCAATTTAAAGCCATCATGAGGTCTGTGGCACTGTGTCAGAGCAATATTTTTCTATCAGCCAAGCAGCTCTGATAAAACTGCACCAAGTCATGACACTTGGAAGATGCTGACCTAGCTTTAACATTTGACATAACATTACAAAACAAATTTCCCTGTATTTCCAGAGGTCTGCAGTTGCAAACATGCATCAAGGGGAAAAACAAGTGTGACTGACACCTTCCCTATTGAAACAACCAAATTCACTGTGTCAAATTGTTTTCAATGTACGTGCAAATAGCAGAGCAAGACCTAACATTAGTACGATAAGTACACTAAGTATGGTAAGTTGAGGAGCTTTGCCTACTAGCTACTATCTATTATTAGTCAGTATATTTTTTCTTACATTAGGGGACTGGAAGAGTTTCAAAAAGAATTGTACTATTTAGCACAGAAAGCAGCTGAACTTCCACACAAGTTCACATTATCAGAACATGGTGAAAGCAATACTTTCTCTCAGATGTTTGTGGAAATGCCTGCATTCTCTAAGCCAGTTCTGACATTTGTTGTCACATACCATTCCAGGGAAATCACTCAGAAAATGAGTGAATGTTTTATATTGCTTTATCTAAGCAGTGTGATGAAGGATCTTTCATTCCTGCCAGAAACACGTATTTGAGAAAGAAAACTTACTAACTCTTACTCACCCTCCTAAATGGGATGCATCCCATCTTAGCCATAACAGGGAACATCCAGATCATTTGCAGTTTGCTTACCTCCATGTGCTCCATCTTCTTTGGTGGTAGGAGCTTAAGACTCCCAGTGTCTGTCTATATGATTAGACACAGGTGCTCAAATTAAAAAAGAAAATAAACCAAAGCACCAGCATCCACTCAAAATTTAACCAAATCAGTTTCTACACAAACAAGCAAGTATCAATAGCTTAAGCACTCCATGTTTCCCCCTGAACTAAACAGAGATTAGCCCTGATTATGGGCACATAAGCTCGATGACACCCTCACAAGCACCCCCAGCCTCCAAGCACTGCCCCAGCACTTTCCAGCAAAGAGCAGCAGGAAGAGCCACACAAAATGGCAGCCTGTGTGGGCAGGAGCTGCTGGGCAGAGCATGCTCACCCCCCTGGAGAGAGAAAAGCCAGAGCCTTTGGTCCACCACAACATGGGGGGCTGAAAAGCCCAAATGGGTCCTTCTGCCTGCAAAGAGAGAATCTGAATGACTTGGGCTAGCACAACAGCCCCACAGCGGGACTTCACACCACTGAAGTTTTACACTCACAGAAGGCGGTACATCACTAACTGTATGTCAGCATGTCAGATCTTTTTTTTTTTTCCCCCATCCTTTTATATGCCTTTTTCCCTTTATATGCCCATACACAGCTCAGACCACCTACACTACACAAGTCCGCATACATGCACCCAAGCAGCACTGCTCCGCAATGACCCAACTGCAGCCTGGAGCACAATTCAGCTCCCTCTCTTAACCCAAAGCTGTGCCTGGCAGACTTGCTATTTCTGTGCATCATTTTCTCTGGAAAGACCTTGAGCAGCTTCTGGAGCTCCTATTTGGGGCTTCTATGAAGCTCCATTACTCAGGTAGTTCTTACTGCTTCATCTTCTGAGGCACAAGCCTTGCTTTAGTAGTCCTCAGTCACATGTTAAGCACTAATTTGATTAGGAACAGAAATCTTTGTCATCCTCTCAGATTCAATACTCTCCAATTCAGATTTAAAAGAAGAATCAGTTGCTTCATCTCAGAATTTGACAAGTGAATTCTGAGAAACCCAGAAAAAGTACACCTGGTGCAAGTCTAAGTTTCTGACCTATTGAGAGGTCACAGCAGTACCCACATCCACGCACTGATCAGTACTTGTTATCGACATCGGTACATGAACGGCTTCTCCTACACACCCTTCTACTGCCATATCAAACTTTTTTTAAATGACAACTTTTTTTTAAACACAATTATGACAGAAACACTTGTAACAAATCTATGGCTTGGAACCAAGGCATTTTTGAACCAGTTCAAATAAATGAAAGCATATTTTATTGCTCGCAAATTTTAAAACTGTAGAATTTTATTGAGCAATTTATTGGTCTCAAAAATGTAAGTTATTTCTCTGGTACTTCAAGGGTTTGATTTTTTTTTTTTCCAGTTGAGACACAGGAAATAAAATTTTATCAAGCCATCAGTGCTAAGAATTCTTTCCTCTTCAGAGGTTTGATGGTGCCAGACAACACAGACCACTGCTCTTAATTTACTGTGCTATTCAACATACAAAATACACCCTGAATCAGATGCAAGAGGAAGCAAACAAAACCACACTTAAAATTCCTTCTTATATGACTGAAATGATAAAAGACAGCACGACATTCAAAGTTCTAACAAATGTACATGAAGAGAGGAAGCTGAAGTGCAGGATTTCCAGTCTAGTTCTAAGTTTTCTCTTGCAAGTAGTAAGTACTTACCAGGTAGGCACAACAATCTGAAAGTGTATGTAAATAAGCACAGTCTCCCGGACTAAAGCAAGAGACGAAATGAGACTAGGCAAACAAACCTGAAATGCAGAAATAGAAGAGGCCCAAGAAGCACTGTAGGGAGAAGGACATACAGCAGCCTTCAAAGTAAAGGAGCGAGAAGGGCTAAGCACAAAGGCCGCAAAGAAGAAAAGGCAGTGATGAAGAGCCAACAGCAACTAAAAAGGGAACATGAGTTTAAAAATTATGTGATGAGTGCTTAATTAAGCAGAAACAGTCACACAGGTTGAGCTTGTTACGGGTAAGGCTAGAGCAAGGAGAACATGAGGCAGCGCCGAAAGCCAGGCATGAACACATGAACAGGACATGGGTGGCTTTGCAGGTCCCAGAACTGATCCCTCAGCACCAGCTTTCTGCACTCCACTACCCCTCTCCTGCATCTCATCCCTCATCCTTCCTCCTTCTCACTTCAATACGGACAGGTAAAACAACTGTAGAACTTCAAAACCAACTCACCCTAACAAATCCACTGTGAAGCTATAAGCAGGAGAGTATCAAATCATGTTATCCTGTACATGCTCAAACTTCCAAACCAATCCCACAGTGGATTGTGCCATTATTGCTTTGCTGGTGCAGTTTGTAAGTAGTCCCCTTTCCTAGTGTTTAGGAAACTACTGCAGGCTCAGGTGAGGCAGACTATTCTGACTGGAGAAAGACACTTCCACAGCTGAAACAGGCATAAGGAAATCTACAGAGGTTCTGCAATTTGAATAGAAAGGTTCTCATGCACTCCCCCTAAACTTGGCACCAGCATCAGCATGCTTGCACTGTTGAACTGCTGGCTAATCTAATTAATAAATTTTGCCTTTGTATGCATTAAAATCAGTCTGGTTGTGGCTTCTACAGATTCTGAATTTATGCCACCCACCTGTGGGTGGCAAATCTCCATTAAAAAAAAACAAAATGTAAATACGAAATATTTTGTAATGCTTACCTCATCAAAATGCACGCTATGCTTAAGTTCTTAGATTTTGAGCTCTTTCACTGAATTTTGGGTGATATTATCTAACATCAAGGCCATCTCTAACATCTTTTATCTGACAATTGGGGGGTGGGGGAATGAAGTCTGACACAATTCAATTAAGTCAGAGACAAAAAATACCTGAATTTTACCGTGATGAAAATGAACTAACTCTTACCTCTGAGGGCAAAACATACAAGAAAGAGCGATGTAGAGTATTACACTCATTATTAGCTCAACATCTGACCGTTAAAAATAGTAATGAAATATTAATACAATATTAATATGAACTTGCTTTCAATTAGGTAAAATATTTTATATTAACTTCACCAGTAAAGTCTGGTTTTTAAGGTATAAGCATGCTTAAAACATTTTCTGCCACAAAACATGCAATTGAGAGAAAAACATCTCTCATCCAGTCTACACAGAACCTCCAAATTAGCACATACAAAAACGCAGACATCACCACTTCGAAAATGGTATGATGACATTTCTAATGAGGTGGTTTAAGAACTTTCATCAGCTTTACCAAGCTAATCCTTCCAGACTTGTAATGAAGCTTGTTTCTGAAACTCACTGTTTCCCATAGATGAAAAAGAGTAGCTGTGTCCATCCACTGAGTCAGGAGCTCAAGCTGCCTAACCTTTTTTTTAGCCAGCCAAAAGACTGAGGGAGCTCTCTTCACTCCGAAAAAAACACATTAACACTCAGTCTCAAAATAAACCCAGAATTATCTCACTCAGTAGTATTTAGTATACCAGAAGAAGTTTTAAGAGAGGGCAAGGACTTAAGTCTCAAAAGATGTGAGTGCATGTGTATAGCAGAGTGTCTGAATAAACTGGCAGTGACCACGTGATTATTTAAAGATCACAAGAAGCCACAACAGCCAAGGATCTCAAATGCAGAAGAAAGTGCTCTCAAGAGAAACATGCACAGCTATGCCTTTGCAAGGCTGGCCATTTGTTTCAAACTGCTATGAAATCTCTTATTCATTACATGTCCAAGAGAGGAAGTTTAAAGGAAAACTTACAGAAATATAAAGATTTATATATTTATAAACAAAGAAAGTAGATCTAACTCCTTACTCTGCTTCTTTTGAAGGGATGGCTTTTGCAGGCAAGAGTTCATTGTAAGGGATCATTACACGACACAAAAACTACAACTTCTTATCAGGTCTCTGATAGCAATAATGTTTAGATAGTAAATAGATCCAACTCTTTGGACTGCGTCTGCCACAAGCTTGGCATTATGCCCTTTCCTAATGCCATGTTTTATTTGGCTAATCTTCCAGAGTCACGCTTTGTGAGGTGCTGGCTATGTCACCTCCTAGCCATCACATCGAGTCCCAGAGCCGCCCCAAAGCAGCACTCAGTACACCCGCTGCAGGGGATACAGTCACGCTGCACCTCAAGGCACCCCACGGAAATCTCTTCCCAGCTGCTTAGACAGAAGTGACATAGAACGATGCTGCTTATTCTTGGCACGCAACCCAAACTTCCATCAGCTGAGTTGGATTTGCTTGGTCCCCAAAGGAAAGAAGTCAACTGAATCCCAGGGAGAGCAAAGACTAGCGAAGTGCAGCAAAAAGTATTGCAGAGAGCGGCTGCCCTGTTCTCCCTGCTTCCTCCAGCAGCAGTCCCTCACGCAGCTGCCCAGCTCCAGCCCTGCTCTCCCTGCCCACGGCCCTGGGAAGCGGGAGTTTCACACTCCTGTCCCACATCTAGAAGGAAAGATCCTCCTTAAAACACAGCTTTAAGTAACAGCTCAATATTCCATTGTGCCTTTTCCATAAAATCTCATCTCATCACTTTACAGTACACGTGGTGCTGGCAAGTACAGCTGAACACAGTAGGTACTGCAATTTGCAGTATTACAGGAAAGTACTAAGTATCAGCTACAGAAAGACTAGTCTCTGTTTACCTAGCACCAGGGAAGAAAGAGCTACAGAATGTGCTACTGAGTCCCTGTGAAATCAACAACATCTCTGCTCAACACTTGAAACCGCACTGTGAGTTTTGGACAACAGCTTGCCCCTGAGGAAGCTGAATGGGAAGCTGTGGAAAAGCCCTCGCCTCCCAACAGCGACCCACATTCCGTTTTTTTGCTCCACTCTCCACAAGGGCACAGGCAGTAAATCCTCCCTCAAATGTCATTTACATACTTTGGTAAAAACTCAGTTATGGAGTGCACTGAATCGCTCAGCTGGCATCAATCAGCTACTGCGGGAAACACATATCGTGCATTTCCACAATGTCACTGATGCATTTTGGCTCAAATCAATTCTAATTTAGAAGCACTTCAAACCTTTCAGCATCTTAAATTAACCACGAAGTAGAATTTTGGAAGAATTAAATATATTCATGATAGCCAGCCCTCAACCAGCTTTACTACGTAATTCTGCCAAGTGTCCCTTACACGTTCACTGAACAAAGAGGCTTTCAGTTATACTCAGACCTGTAAGTAACTCTGTTTAATTCAGGAATTTTACTTTACTTCAAGGTTAAAAGTTGCGTATAAGATACGCTTGAAATAACACCTTTCAAAAACTCAGATATGCTGTAGTGAGCTACCTCAGCATCACAGCACATTGTACAGCATGCCCATGTTGCTGCTTCATACCAGAAGACTTATGCTAGCAAATTTGAAACAATGAGGAGAAATCCAGGATCTGATTCACTTGCAGAGCTGTGATTCACTAGCAGGAGCTGAAGCATATCATTTAATTTCATTTCTGTTAACAATACTTTTAATTCCTTCTGTAATGCTACCTTTCACTTAGCAGCTGTCACTATTTACAACTGTTTCTAAACAGGTTCATCAACAAATATATTCATCATAATTTTTGCACTGTATGATTTAGTTATTGAATGGTTATTTTGGAAATTATATCCTCATTTTTCTATCACTAGTGTCTCACCTTAGAAATCTCATGCGGAAAGGGCAAGGCATCTGCTCAATAGTGCCAGTCCAAATAATTGTCATTACATAAAGTACACTTTATCATTCCTGCATGAAAATACAACCATAGTTTTGGCATAAGAATCAAGAACTTTCTTTTCTCGGCACCAAGATGCTGCCACCTTGTCCTGCCTGTCCCAGCACCAAACATCCCCTTATTTTCTTCTGCTCCCCTCTGCAGGTTCCCCCTTCTCCTCCTGATGTTTTTCTTTATTGCTACAGTATTCATGGGAGATGTGGTTACCAGCATTTAAGATCCAAAAGCCATGACCCAAAGCAGCTCCTTGTTATGGCACAATGGCAGTTCGCCTCCAGATTACTCAGACCTGCAGATAAACCTCTGGTGTCAACAGAGACAATCGTCACAGTCCTAGAGCACCATGAGCAACACTTCACTGGCCAACAACTCCCCTGCCCACCGCGGCAAGCCCTCCACCAAGGCAGGTGCTGGCAGCCCCAGGACCGAGGCTCCAGGGATAGAGAACAAGAGGAGTGCAGCAGAAGGACTGCTCTTCAGCCTGATGCTGAGCAGGAAGCAGTCGTGGGCAAGGAGCCTGCTGCCACGAGCTCCAGGATGCTCCCAAGCACTCGCCACCTCCAGCTGAGCAGAGGCTCACATCAGATGACCTTCCCTCTGCCCCTTCCTTCCAGCCACCCTTTAGCAATCTCGTTTGCTTTGGGACTGAGCAAAGCAAACATCTTGCTGACCCACATGGGCCCAGCAGCTGATCCACATCTTTCATTTTCTCTGCTCCAAAATCAACCACCCTATTGAAATATTTTCTTCTCAAGACTTTACCAACTTCTGCAAGAACCAGGAGTCCCCTTTCCCACCGTGATCTGATAACCTAACAGGGACAGATGGTGCCATCTAATCACACAGCAGCTGGCCAGTTTGCTATACAATTCTGCTGTGACATGATTTGACCAAAATGAAAAGCCATCTCCCTAAATACACTTCATATTTGCACAGAAAGGCACATCTGTTTTGACAGCAAGGTAATCTTCATGATCCCAGTCACCTTGCAGATAAAAGCTTACATTCATACATAAATTTTTATACACTCCTGTGACATTTATTCACCACAATTTTTGTGTCAGAATGAAAACCAGCAGAACACAATTCTTTATTATCAAATGCCTCTCTAACCCTGTCACCAACATGCTAAGTAAGAGCCCTGTAACACATTTTGGAAACAATTCTCATTAACTCATACCTATTTCCTATTTACAAAATACTCAAATACTGTTTCTTGCTGCACTCACTGTAGGTTTCACTTTCTATTCAAATTGGACTGAAAAAGTAGTAAATGAAACTACAACCTATTTGATTAGCACAGCATCCTTCAGGCTGAACAAGCGCTGAATTTATAATGCTTACAAAAATCAAGCAGCAACATTTGAATATTTTTTAAAATATGCTATTATTTGGGGCTTCTCACTAGAATACACTTTTACTTTACAGAGTAAAACTACCAACTACAAACTATAGAAAGACAGATGCTCATCCCCTCCCCTGCACTCTACAGAAGAGGGGGGGTTCCACAGACCAAGCACACAGCACACTACCCACATTGCCATCTCCCAGGTTTGGTCCCACCAAGGCATCCGCAATTAGGCCTGGAGAACGCCTGCACTTGCTTGACTAACTCTGCACAGGAAATCCCAACACTGTGCAACAGATGGCTAAAGCCACTGTTTCCCCCTACCTTGCAATTTCAGCCTCTCAGGTAGTGATCAAGACTGTGGCCCAAATCTCTTCCACTAGAAGGAAAATTTAGCTATTTCAAACCATTCTGAAGAAAAATAGGAGGAAAAGCAAATTTAATTACATTCTCCCTAACTTGTTTCCTAGTATATTGGAATAGAGCAAAGAAAGGCACCAGCTTTATTATTTTAATACCATGCACAGACAAATGCATCAGGTTAACTGAAATGTTGCCATCACCATTAATGCATGCAACAAAGACATTCTGGCAAGCAGTATAGGGACAGATAATTATTTCAAGTTGGTCACTCTTGAATATCATTTCTGTTTCTGCTGCTTTCCCTCAGTCTTTGACTTTTATCAAGATACAGTCAGCTATGATTCAAAGCAAGCTGTAGGAAACAATAAGAAAAGCAGATACTAGTGCAAAAGGTGCTCTAGGTAATTCATAGTGCTACTTGTCAAGCTTGCTCAGACAAAAGTCTAAGTGCAGAGGAACTGCACGTTAGGAAGAACAGTTCACCAGTATCATAGTAATTAAGCTAAGTGTTGTAATCAAAACTCCTCAAGGATGCAACAGTAAGAAACTGAATGCTTTCTTATGCAAACCCTACACTTCATGTCTTAAAGAAGGTGTCCACTTTAGTGCTACCTCTCAATAAGCATCCTACTATATTTTTAACATAATCTCACAAAACTTATTTCAAGAGAAATCTTTAAGTGAAGACTTTCTCAGATTCTCCTCTTCAGCCTTTACTAAAATCTTCTCAAGAAAACAAGTAGATCCGAAATACTTCGAACGTGTTCTGAAGCTAGAAAACAGTAGTAGAAGAAAAAGGGGTAGAAACAGGAAAAATAAAACTAAAAGGGAGCATACAAGTCCAAGAAACATGAGAAGTGCTGTCATAAATTCAAGATCTGAATGAACATCCATTACAGTAAACGCAGCATAAACAAATCATGAATATATGTTCCATAGATCCAAGGGAATGTGGTGAAACAAGTGTTCTTCAAAAACAACAGCAGAGAACTTAACGTTTGATCAGTATGTAAAGAGAGCATCAACACTAAAGCACCTCATACAGCCTACTGCTCCCTATTGCCTAATAGCCTGGAGATCTTCTACTGTTTGAATACAGCAGGCAGGCCAACAGACTGTCCTTGACCTGCTTATATTCAGAAATCCTTAACCAAAACTGTTCTGTCACTGTATCTTTTACCATCATCTAATAGTAACAGCTGCTTACTTTTTCAGCTACGAGAGCAGCCAAGTGTTCAAATCAACCCACCAAACTCTGTAAATAGACTTTACTTAGTCCACATGGTTCAATTAAACATTGATTTTAATATGACTGTTACAAGCAGACAGAAAGTACAGTCCAAACCACTTAAAGTTCTCCCACTAGAAATATTAATGCAAACTCTAAATATAAAGAGGAGACAAAACAAAGCCTGAATTTGATGTGCATTGGCACAAGTCTTGTCTCATGAGCTAAGAAGGATGTGCAGTAAACCATGCCAGAACATACTGTTATGGAAAAATAAGTGTATAAGTGAACACATCTCAAATAGAGAGCATCTTAAAAAAACATTCCCACTCAGAAAACAAGCCCTGAACTCAATGCAAAGCCTAGTCAAACTGCCATTGAGTGAAATTAAAAGAGGAAAACACCTAAGTAGTTTTGGTAGCAATTCATGTTAATGGTAAATCTTTAATCGTTAACACAAATGTTTGTTACTTTGCTGTAAGTCTTAAAGCTCACAGCTCTGTGGGTCAGATCAAGTCTTCCCTACAGAAGTTGTAGGGAATTCATTAGGAAACTAGAATAAATGACTATTGGGTTTACCCAGCTCCTGGCTAGAGAAATAAAACGCTGATGTGCAAAAGATGGACTTCCCCAGAGATTAGACCACACAGTGATACTAAGTTATTTCTCCCTTTCATCACACATCAAAATACAAACAGAATGAATAGACTATAAAAATTAAAAATAATGATAAAGACATCCAGTGGAACATTTTCCTTCATTAAACAGTGACGGTATTTTGACTCAAAATTAACACCTACAAATAGACATGAAGAGTATTAACTGAAAGCAAATATCCCCCAGCTTAGAAGTGCTCATTAAATGAATAAAAATGTCAAATCATGTAAGCCTAAAACAGTGCCCTACTTCAGTCTCTGACTTGAATACTTAAATTGCAACACTGATGACGAAAGAAGAAGCATATTGATCCAAAGACATGGTCCAAGTATTTTCATGTTTAGTGGCAAATTCATCTGCCATCCTCATCTGAAATTCAAATTTGCAGCAGGCTTTGTGGGCTGATGTAAAGCCCATTTCACGGGGTAACAGGAAATATCAGAACTATCAGCAGTCTCAGGTAACTGCAATAGCCCTATTCTATATATATATATATATATATATACACGTTTCTAGAAACATAATTTAATCTTGATGTCATTTAAATCTCAAAATCCCAGAGTAGGGGGAGGAACAAGTGGAGAGCCCAGGCAGCACGTGAGAGAATCTAGGTCAGAACAGGGGAGGCATTCTCTTAGAAACGAACAAAACTGCAAACATGAGACAGCATGGAACAGCTTGTACAAGGAGTACTTCAACTCTCCTCTTCCCTCTCTGCTGTACTTAAAACTGCCATGTTTTTCTCTTCAGAAGCCTGGCTATTGCAGGCTTTGCAGAAGAGAGAAAAAGCAAACAAACAAACTGCTATGAGATCAGTGTCTGCAGGGTATGTGAATAACATTACAAAATATTTGGGTAAGATCATTACAGCAGAGAAATGTGCTCAGAAACTCAGTTTCATTCTTTCATATTAGCAGTTTCTCATTAATCTTGACTTTCCCAAGCCTGCTCATGTTTACTGAAAAATCCAACTGAAGTCTACTTTATATAAGAACTCCCAATGTCTTCTGACACTTCCACAAAAATCTCAAACACTCCCTAAATGAGAATTTTTCATTAGTGATCAAATACTTGTGGTATGTTTAATGCCTTATGATGTGGTCAAAAATGAACATTATCATTAACGTTTTCATCAGCTGGAAGCCAACATAGCTTGAAGAAGTTGTGACAGACGTAAGAAATTCATAAACGCTCATTTGGAAAGACCAGTGAGGCAGTTGTGCACTTGTATTCTGTCACAAAAACACAATCCTGAAATATTCAGATTCAGATGTATGAACTCATACAGAAGTTATAAACGTACACTAAGAGTTTTAGATTTATTGAAGTTTCATGCCTAGCAAGTTGTATGAGCTCTTTCATGATGAACAACAGAAATTACTACTGATAAATATAATGAATTTATCTAGTGTTTGTAATGGCGTCAAACTATGCCAACATATTTCTAAAAGCTTTCAAGGAATTTTCAAAAAGGTGGTTGATAAGCTATAACATCATTCATCCCACTGTTCCCATCCCCTCATCCTTTCATCCAAAAGTATGACTTATGTTCTTTGGAGCTAGAAGTCCTTTTTTGTTATAAGGGAGGCTATTGTATGCTCGACCTTTATGTAAATCGATTAAATCGATACAAACAGGATACAAACAGGACCTGATAGCAGCCTTCCAGTACCTGAAGGGGGCCTACAGGAAAGCTGGGGAGCGGCTTTTTACAAGGATAGATCATGACAGCACAAGGGGTAATGGTTATAAACTGGAAGAGGGTAGATTTAGGCTGGATATAAGGAAGAAATTCTTCACTGTGAGGGTGGTGAGACACTGGAACAGGTTGCCCAGGGAAGTCGTTGATGCTCCCTCCCTGGAAGTATTCAAAGCCAGGCTGGATGGGGCTTTGGGCAACCTGGTCTAGTGGGAGGTGTCCTTGCCCATGGCAGGGGGGTTGGAACAAGATGATCTCTAAGGTCCCTTCCAACCTGACCCATTCTATGATTCTATGATTCTATGAATAGCATGTAACAAATAAGGTTTTCTATGCATGCCAAGTATTTCAGCAGTTTTGCAGAGCAGCTAGTATTTTCTTACTCATTTTGTCCACTTCATTTCTGTGGAGAAGAAAGCTAAAATCTGTCCATGTCTTTCTGTTTCTTCCTTCTTCCACACGTACACCTTGAAAGACTTCATCCAGTGCCATTCGTCCCAAATCAACACATCTCACCAAAGCACTTGACGACATTAAAGCAATTGTACAACTGGTTTCTGGA
>WBMW01002239.1:1205398-1232580 GCA_013396635.1 Penelope pileata
CCATCTATCAGTTACAACTCCTACAGGTCATCTACAAAGAAAGTCTTCTGCCCCCAAGCAGAGGAACATGAGTGTTACTCAGAATGTAATTGTTAAAGGATCCTTACCTTTCCAAAGTCTCTCACATCAAACAAATCAAATGCTTCAAAAAGTTCACTTTTCTTCATCCCAAATATTTCACAACATGCCGAAAGAAATGTCCTTATATTCTTCAAGCAAAGAAACTAGGGGAAAGAAAACAAAAATGCTAATCAGCAACTTACGTATCCACTTTGGTTCACAAATATAAAATTCACAGATGCAATCAGTTGTTTTCTAATTCAGCACTTCCACTGCACTGTGATCTTCCTCTGGTTCTAATTCAGCCACAAACGTTCCCCCTTCAGGCTCAGAAACATTAACCAAATTCTGAGTAGAGCCATTTTGTGAACAGAAACTATTTTCTCTTTTTAATTAAACAAAGAGAAATGGCAATAAGTTACTAGATACAAACTAGTCTAAATATATAGTGCTACTTTTCAGGTCCATACAGACAGCAAACCAAAGTGTGTGTGTGTACCAAAGTGGGGGGGGGGGGGGGGGAAGGACTTCAGATTTTTAAATAGAATTACCTTAATAACATAATACTAACATGAAAAAGGTTTCCTGCATATACAGCAAGTATCTTTATTTCTTAGCATAAAAGTCTAGTTTGAATGTTTAATGGTCACACATACTATTGTCATAAACTAAAGACATTATGAACATATATTCACCAAGTGGATCACAGGAGGAAATGAAAATCTCATGTGAAAAGTACACTTCCATTTACCTACTGGAAATTGAATATCCTCCAACTCCTTTGATTTCTGTACTGAATTCAAAGGCTACTATCCTCTTTATCCCCTTTATAAGGGCATTAGCTCCATAAAGATGTCATTGCAGTCTTAAAATCCACTATACAATACAGTACTAAACCAAGTACAATATTTATAAGCAACAATATTTCAAATGACATAGCACTGTGCTCTTAATATGCATTCTGTATGCACCTCTACAGCAATTCAATATTGCAACTGAGTTCCTGGAGTTCTCCACATTATCATAGATTCATAAGAATGTGGATTATTTACATAAGGACTGATTGCAATATTGCTGCATGTTCCAGCTTAACATTGTTTACATAAAAACAGTATTTCTGAAATTAATACACAACAAGTATCACAACCATATGCATCCTGGGTGCCCGTTAATACTCAAACTGCTCATTCTGCCAAAACACATCACTGCCTTACTTACAGCCCAAGACAAAAAGGTACCGATTCAGAAGGGAGCCCGACTTCATGTCTTAGATAGAGCTAACCAACCAGACAGAGGAAGACGAGCATCTGGTACATCAGACTGATAAGAAACATCAATTCAACAGCAGAAGTCTAAAGAGTGGACAACTCCAGTGGCTGTGAACATCAAGACAAGGCAAGAGCCAACAATCTCATTGCAAAGCGCCACAGAAGCCATCTCTGGAGCTCCCAGGCATGATGAGTCCTGACCTGCAACTGACACCACACACACCAAGTCTGAGGGGCCACAGGTGCACACGCTGCAGCCTGCACCCTTCCCCCAGCCTTCCTGCCTTCCCAGCAGCCTGGCCGCACACACTCCACATCCACACTGGGCTGCTGGTGCTGCATGGCCAGCAGGGCCACTCAGTGACCACACTGTGTTCAGGCCAGCCTTCAGTGATGCCCACTGAAATTTGACAAAACATGCCAGCATTGCTTAGTCAGTATCACAAGCTTCTCTTGTTTTACATTAATTACAATTTAAGTCAAAATTACTTAGAAGATAGAGCCTGCTAACAGATAGGGCATACACACTCCTTCCGCCCTATGAAGTGACAGAAGATCAGTTTAAAACAAAGTAATTATTGTTTTCTGATTTCTTTCCTCAGATTTTTTTCTAAATACTGTTCTAAAAGCTGTCAAGGTCTACTACTACTGGGTTTGTCCATGCAGAGTACTAAGTACCGATTTTCCCACAGCGAAATTCACACAGCTGCTAGTATTTCTCCCAACTGAAAAACTCAGCTGCCTCCTTAACACCCAGAAGATTACTGATGACGAGGTCTAATGCAAAGAAAGCTCATAGCTGCATTAAGTTGTTTACCTCTTAAGAGAACCACAAGTTAAGGGGGAGACAGGAGCTGTCACAGGCCTGAAACCTGGCCTAGATTTGCCTCAAGTATTTCCAGAAGCTGCATTTGGCTTTTTAACATAGCTAAAAGCTGCTTGTGCATCAACAGGCATGCACAGCAAATGCTCCTCCCATTCCGCAAAACTTCTCCAAGTCTTCCTAACACAGGTCACTTGTAACAAAAGGTCAAGATCGCAGCATTTTGTCCAAAACAAATTATCAGCCATTTCAGGTTTGGGGGGGAAATTTGTAAACTTTTTGTGCTTAAATTAGCATTAGTATGTATTATATACAACTGGATGGGAAAGAAAATTACAGGAAATTAGGTTTCTCTAGCCCACTGTTTTGAGTGTCAAAGTGCACTTAACACACATCGTATGCAAAACAGGCTTGATGTAATTATAACCTAATATTCAATAACCATAAGACAACATGGCAGTTATATTACTTGTCTTGTACTACCCAGAAACCACAGACTAAGCATTTGTCAAATCTACCTGCACTTGGGAGGGGACCACATCACCAATGAGAGCATGCTAAATGGTGCCTCTAACAGAACAGGCCTCCAGACAATGCAAACGGACCCCTGCTATTTCACAGGATGCTTAATGAGTTGAGCTGGGCATCTAATGATTCAGTAACCATCAATTGTCTCTTGCTAAAAATGAAAATGAAAGGCTTATTTCTGAACTATTAAGCTAACCACAGTAGCTACCTGGATACAACCCTCAGACTACTAAAACCAAAATGTGGTATTATATGCACGTATTTTTCAATAAAGCACATGGGGAGTTCTTTACCAAGAACCAGCTACACACTACTTATATTCTGCAAAGTCAGTTATGTTATCCAGAGAACTTTGAGAAAGATTTCCAAAACATTGCATTGCAATAATCTAAATAAACAATTTTCTCAATGAAAACAAAGATTTTTATCATTGTGGTTATTGTATGAAGAAGTGCAAATTAGTAAAAGCAACCTCCAAATTAAGAAAGGGCATGCACCTAAATCTGAGCAAGTTCTCTACAAGACAGCTGTCCTTGCCAGCAGTAAGGAGAAGGCAGCATCAGTCTGCAGTCTCTCATTAGAAGTATGGTCCTGAGGATATTTGGAAACCTACTACACTTTTGTGTTTCTTTTTGAAAGAAAAGCATTATACTTTGGTACACCACAGGGAGATCAAAGGCATAAGGAGCAGCTCTTCTACAGATGCAAGGAGAG
The DNA here is from genome assembly GCA_013396635.1 of Penelope pileata. Lineage (NCBI taxonomy): Eukaryota > Metazoa > Chordata > Aves > Galliformes > Cracidae > Penelope > Penelope pileata. The sequence continues at coordinate 1,208,792 of WBMW01002239.1, forward strand.
CTGAACAACTCTCATTTGGTCTGTGCTCTGACGGTCTCTTCCACAGGAAACTTTGTCTTTCAGCAAAAGAACTGGTTTCTTTCCATTAGAATATAACATAACTTAAAAACATACCCAAGGACACCACAGTCCAGAATTCTTAATGCACGTTTCTGTAAAAATATTGTAGCAGGGTAATGTAAGACAAGAGTCCTAAAACATTTACAATAGTGAAAAACAAAGCTTCTGTCTGGCTCTTCTCCAGGTATATCCAGGAAGGAGACCATACCCAAGCACCCAGCAACAGACCGTCAAAAATCACCATCCCTCAGGGGCAGTCAGGACCCTGAAAACATGGACAAGGGCAATAGCTCCATCCATCCCTGCCATTTTCTGTACAGAAATGGATGCTCACCACAGACAGCTTCACAGGATTTCCTCTCTGACAGCAAGGCTGGAGAAATATTACCACAAGATATGTTTAATATACTGATGGTGAAAAAAAATCATTTCATAATGCACACTAGTCTTGCTCCATTTTCAATATTAACATCTGCAGATTACTAAGATAAATTTATAAAGCACCCCTGGGATGGACCACCACACAGGTACTTACACTTCTACCAACAGATGACGTTGCCATTGTCAGGGCTGCTGACATGTTACAACTCTTGCAAAAAACCTTTTTTATGGAACAGATTAGAGTATTAGCAGCTGCTGGTCCATTCTGCACTGAATTTCATTTTCTAAGAGGTATTAAGGTAATATTTACTGAAATGAAGCACAGGTTTCGAAAAAAAAAAAATAGAAAAAAAAATCTACCACCAAAAAAGCAGCTATGGTTTATATGCTTGGTACTGTATTTGTATGAACTAAACTTGGAACAGATCGAGCAAACCAAATCATAGTCAATTCCACACAAAAAGCACGTTGTTTTCTACTGTAACATTTGCTACTTGACACAAAAAGAAACATACTTTTGAGGCTTTCTCAACATAGCGCATTGTTATGGGTACTGACAAATGTATAGAAATACTTTACAACGGGAACTGAATAGAAATGACTAATTAGACACAGAAAGCACAGGCAGGACTATAGCTGCCCAGAGGGAGGACAGATTTCTCTAGCCAGGCCCCTAATGAAGTGAAAGATGAAATGCAAAAGAAAAAAAAAAATGATTTCATATACTCTCTGTTACTATAGTCTTTGAGGTATTTCTCAGAGAATATATTCTAGCACCGAAGTACTTCAATGGAATAAAGGTCTATTAGTACAGACCATATCCTGTGTCTCGATGTAGCTTTTGTACTCGAAGTACTCCTAAGGGTGTTCAGAGACCAACACAAAGAGCTCTGAAGATCAAATTCTGCCCTCAGACATTTACATGAAATTGCAACATAGCAACACCATTCAGGCGAGTGAAAACCAAAAGGCCAAGAAACAACAAGTATTTAGGAAGAACATACACTTTCAACAATTTTATCTTTTTCTTTTATTTTAAATCACTAAGAGTGGGAAAAAACTGCAATTGGTATTTATTTCAATTCCATCCCCCTTTTATTACAGGGTTTTAGTCATAAAAAGGGAAAACTCGGGTAGCTAGCAACTGCCTCGTATTTGTGTCTGGATCAACAGCCATTCAAATAGCATGTAGGACAAGCCAGGACCAAGCATTAAGCACAGAACAAACTGAAGTTTGAGCCCGAGATGGTCTGAATAGATGCTGGGCTACAAAGGGACATTAAATACGCAGCAGGTGGCTTTTACTTTATTTCAAGGGGGAGGTGGGTTTCTCCTCTCCTGATGAAATTAAGTTTCCGAAGTATTACTCCATTATTTCTTTAACACGTACCAATTCCAGCGTGATGTACTTCTTCCAGACAACACACACCTGTCCCTCCATTCCTGAACCTCTCAGCCTTCACACTGCTACAGTCACAGCCCCACAAAGACATGAGCAGGTTCCCAGAACTGGCCCAGCACTGAGGCCAGTTGCTCTTGGCAGCTAATGTGTGGGAGCTATGATGAAAAACAAAAGCACAGAAAAAGAGGATTTTGCTTAGGTAATTGCCCTCTCAATCCACCTTGCCCCCTTTGAGAGGAACAACGACAAAGTGCTGAAACCTCCCTCTCCCACTCCTGTAGCAGCACTGCTCTATGAGCTCCATAGCTGCAGCTACTCACCCTTGCCTGAACAGCCTCATCAGCCACACAAGCAAACCCAAGAAGTGTGGGGGTTTATGTTACAGCAAGCTTTAATGACAAAAATAGTTGAGGAAAGGCCAAACATTCAAAACAAGTGCATAAAAGGGAAGTAATCAGATGAGCAAATTTGGCCTCAATTCATGCATCTCAGAAGGCACAATCACTTTATTTCTTTTTCTTTTGTGAAATACTGATGTTGCATGCAAGGAAACACATACGGAGTTGTTAAGATGGAAGATTTTTCTGTCAGTCCTCATTTATAACTCTAGAAAAGCAGAGTTAAACAAAAACAGAAGGCAGAAAAATAAAAGAGGAACAGATCATTGCCAGAATACTTTCATGCTATTCCAAGACCTGAGCACTTAGTGCAGAACACAGGCTCCTGACCTTTCCTGTCCACTTCTGGGGATGCTGATGAGAACAAGATCAGCTGGAAAGATCTCATTCTTATTTCCACACTGTTGCTGTGGATATATAAAGGAAGAAAAATTCTTTCAGACATATCCAATAAAGGAAGAAAATTGGGTACCTATAGACAGGGCTGTTCCTATACTGAGGAGCAGGCAGGCTGGGCCGTCCCCCAACACATGCCATCTGACAGACTGATCCCAAGAGCAGGGTTACCAAATAGCTGCATGTTACACCTCTATTAGGTGTTACAAGTTATTTTCAGTATCTATATGTTCATTAACATCAGATTACCAGGTACTCAGACAAAGTGGCAGCCCGCTGTGGTACTGACAGAATTGCATGTTCAGGGTTAACAATTCAACACAGACATCATTCCTGGCTGCTTCACAGATTTCAGCGGCCAAAGCAGATTAGATTAGTTCTGCTCTGCCAACAGGAGTAATTATCACTATATGCAGTAAAAATAGCTGTAAGTATTCTCAGTGAATGAAGTACGGACCCACTGATGAAGTCTTAATTCAACATCTATTAATGTCCTTTCCTGAGCCAGCAAGAGAGAAAAGCAGTATCACAGTCAAGAACAGAGGTTTAACATTTGTATCATTTCTATGTGCCCCTCTTCTTGCAAAGCTCTTTAGACCTGAAGCCCTACTGAGGACAGGCAATGCAAAACAGCCATAAGGAATTTAAAGACCAAGTCAGTGGGAGAGGATGAGCACTCCTATTTTCAGTAAGATAACAAAAGCTAAAAGGCTCTCTCCAAAGTTTTTTGGGTTTGAGCGTCAGAACATCACAAGTGAGTATTACTCTGACTCTCAGATAAAACACTAACTTGCAAATGACCATTTAAAAGAAAAGAAGCTAACAAACACAGGAAGCACGCACAATTCCCAGCAAAGGAATTCAGTTTTAGGTACAGCATTTGGTCTCTTGATCTGCAAACCATCTCCATCATTTCAATGATCAATACATTTTAAGCTCTAAACAGGAGCAAATGAGCCAAGTGTCAAACACCTCCTAACCTTCACTCTCCAAAGGGACTGTCCGGAAATACTTTTAGTTCTGTTACAAAGCAGACATACCAATAAGGATGCAGCAGACAGCACACTGAGTTCTGGAAAAGGCAAGCTCATTAGCAGCATCTGAGCTGCTTACATAGCCTATATATTAGCTCTTTGTATAGTCACTTAAGGCAGGAATCATTTTTTTTTTTGCAACAAAACTATAATACCATGAAGAACTTTGCTTAGAATCATGCTTTGCAGAGGACAACAGACATTCCTTAATTCTGAGAGGATGCTTTAATGTGCAGTCCTGCAGACAGCTAGGGAGATCTGGAGAGAGACTAGATGTGGGCATTCTTTGAAGGCCTACACAACGCACAGCATGCTGTATCAACTATAAAACATATTAAATTCCTTTGAACCACTGCTAACACAGTATGAATATTAATAGCATGTTCTTTATTTGCTCAGTTAATGTAGTAATTAAATATTCATGGAAAAGCTCTTCTTAAAATTCCTGACTACTATTCAATTGTGTCTATTGCATTTTGGCTTGAGTATGAAGTTTTGTTTATGTACATTTGCTCTTCTCATATGCTCTTCTCTATTCTCACTTTTCTATAAGAAAGAAAATGGAAATTGAAACTTGAAGAAAAAGCTGAGGAAGCACAAAGTATGCTGAGCTTTTGTTAGTACTGATATGGAGATGAAGGGAGGGCAGGAAAAAGCATTCTGGACTTGTACTCCTGACGCTCTCTTTGTCTATGGAGGCATTATGGCAGTGGTTAACACGTGAGGGCAAAGCAGAATGCAATTTCTGTGTTCCTTAAGTCCTCCTACAAGCCATGAGCTGGACACTTTAAGTAAACAGCCACCAAAACCCATTCAGCAAACAGCTCCCGTGTCCCACGATGTGCACCAGAACAGGCATCACCACACTGCCAAAGAAACCTGCTCTCCTTCGCTTCTTGCAAGATGCAGAATAAAAGGGAGATTGGGGATAGCACACAGCCACTAAACAGATAGCAATTCTTAGACCACAGAGCCCCAGCAGCAGAAATTCCCCAAGTTATAGGTTTAATTTGCAGGAGATGGGGGTGGGAGCTCAGGACAGCACCCTGTTGTAAAGAGCAAGTTTTTGGGGAGCCCTTTGTTCCCTATTGGCAAGACATAACACGTCTGTTCTGCAGTATCTCATCAAAGAGAGCAGTAATTAGAACACTGTATTAAGTATGCAAAGCGCACACAGATTATCTAGGAGGTTCCTGTGCTTAGTTACCTTTCCAAATGACTAGCCCTATCCATCTTACATCCTGAAGCTGCATCCCTAAAATGGAACTCAGTGCCATACAAATGCAAAAAGCAGGAATACAAAGGGAACATGGAAAACGGTCCTTGGAAGAACAAGAATAGGAAGAAAACTGCAGCAAGGAAACGAAATGAGGACAACAGGAAAAGGAACAGAAAAGGAAGAGGGGACAATGAAACAAAGGTTAAAAAACAGAAAAAATAGGTCAATAGAAAGATCCAATGAGAAAGACCATTTAATTAATAAGGAGATTTGGCTCGTGATTAAGTTATGGAGAAACATGAAATAAAAGTCTAACACAAGGAAACAGTATGTTAAAATTTTGGTGTTAAAATGCTTCAGGCAAAGCTATTTATAAAACTGCCATTTACAGTGAGATAGTGGTCACCATGAATTGTATTTACAACTGAGACACAGAAAATGCTTCTGTAAGAGGCAGAACTGTGGAGGACACTGGTTTTTCTTGTAGGATGCATTTTCATTCGTCCTAACAGTGTTTCTAATCACTCACATTTCAGCTTAGTTGATGAAACATTAGCAGTTGCATGAAACTGTTCTATAGTTGAGAAAACCTCAAAACCTACACAACATATTTAAATGCATAGAGGAAAAACAACCTAAACTCTACAGACTACCTGAAACGTTAAACTGCAAAATAAATAGAAAATTTCAAACAAATTAGCATCAGTGTTTTCATGATCAAAGTAAAAAAGCATCCACACTCAAACCACCAAGAAGCTTGCACCTACAGAGATCTTCACACTGATCCTAAAGAGAACACGCAACACATTTCACTGTGTTATCCTGGCACACTAAGATGCTGCTTCCATTGCATTTTAATATCTTTTATTCATGACTGCGTTTTGTTTTCACAAGTCTCTAATGTTTCTATAAGAACACAAGAAGACATATTACCTGGCCTATATTTGTGTAAGGGAAATTAATTTGGGGTGTGAGGAGCCCTACAAAGGCGTGGCAGAAGACTTTCATAGTAAATTTGCATTTAAGATCCACACTTAAATTCAGTTTCATTTTGGAATTACAATATCTTTCCCAATGCCTTGCCCCACCCATAAAATCAGCCCCATTGAATTCATCATCCAAATTCAATTTATACTACGGAGTACTGCGCTAATGCTCTGGATATTCCTTCAAGGCCAGACCTGGATCTCAGCCACAGTGAGATCCTTTAAAAAGGCTCACAGTGTAGATTTAATAATAATAATATTTTTTTAAATTAGCATGTACTTGTTCTTTAAGTACCATTTCCATATTATATATATATATACACATATATATATGACAGATTCAACATTTACTTCTTAATAATTCAAAAATTGAACATGGAATCCTGCATGGAAATTCAACACAATAGAACAATTTTTCAAGGGTTAGTAAGCATCTATTAATGGTGAATCTCATCCAAATAACTCCTACACTCTTCTATGTCTTATTGTCAGTTCGTATAGCTCATGTACTAGGTCTATGATTTCCAGTATAAAAGAGCAACATTATTATTATCATTCATCAGTGTCAACACACGTGATTCATGCAATATTTTAAATACTTTCTTGAATAGCATGAGTAGTCTTTTCCAGGCTCCTAGGATCATGGAATAACTTCCTAGCAAGACCTTAAAGAGATGCAGTTAAGCTCTCTACAAATTGCTGAATACGATCACAGCTGTCCTCTGTTTTAAAAATCCACTGTCCCATTTTTGCTGGTGTGTCATGACAGGTTTGCAGGATATTAGACTGCTCTCAGGAGCAAGGACAGGCTTTTCTGACACTCTTGGAGAGCTCTTCTCAAGGATTACCAGCTCAGTAAGTAGCACAGCAAAGTCCAGAAGCCCAAACCACAAACCAGTGGGAACAGCCATGTCTGACAAACTAACTCCAGCAGTAAATTTGCAGGACTGGAAGAGAAAACTCAGTAGACATTCTGTACACTACCTACACTTTTACACTTTGTGATATTCTCTGTAGTTTTAATATATAGTCCTGGCACCAAATGTCATCTTTCTCGCACTGACTGCCATACAGTTCTGAACTCAAAAGCAGAGGAAGAAAATCGAAAGCTCTCAACTTCATCAAACTTATCATAGTTTCACCTGGAGCTCCATTTCACTTATCAGGATGAGTAAGTCAGACGCTTTTGCAATCTTAGCAGTTAACACACTGATACTGGGAAATGCTTATCTATTAACAGCAAATCCAGAGTTGCCTTTATTCTTCCTAGATTCTCATACAATTATCAGTCAGAGCAATGGGCACCAGACACAATCCTTTTCTGCTCAGTACTGAAATAAGATGAGCAGGTTAGAGGGCCGCAGAACGTTAGCCTTCAATCACCAAACAGACTCCAAATGCTCCAACTGTATTTCTGTCCCCAAGCAGGGATGCTGCAGATCATTGTGCCGTACCAGTGCCTCAAGACTCAGTCTTGAGCCAAGACTGGGATCAAGTTTGAGCTGTTCTAACAATGAAATAATCAAACCACAGTGGAAAAGAAAACCGCTCAACCATTTGGGCTCTCTAGGTTTTCTCTCCACCTTTAGGGAAGGTAAGTCAAAGGCTTCGGGAAAAATACAAAAGGGCCTCAACCCTCCAGCCCCTATGGGCTGCAGGGAGGTGGGAACAGGGACATAGTCATCATATCAGCACTGCAGCCTGCCTTTACTTGCATCTTTCCTGGCCTTTTCCGCAGTGCATGGAAGTGCAGGGCCCTTCATCCCCTCCTTCGGGACACCCAGACACCCATGCAAATGCAGGAGAACATGCTGCCCTGGTCAAGGTACACCTGCTGAGATTGAATTGATCACACCAAAAAAATGGGAAGCCTGAAGCAATAAAACTCTCTCCGAGATAACACAGAGCAGGTAAAGCAGTTCTAGAAGCAGAGGTACTACGCTATAATTCATTTTATTTGCCAAGCAGATGTAAGTACATAACCCTGCACAGACTGTGTATTCAACCAGCAACGCCGCCTCCAAGAGCGTGTTCTCAAGCAGGCAGAGCCACCCCAGGACCTTCACTATCTGCACTGAGTAAATAAACATAGATATTTTAAGTAAAATACATATTTACTTCGACCTACAGCAGGAAAAAAGTATAATGCCATTTATTCCATAAATAACTACAATGATCTAAAACTCTGATACTTTATCCTACATACCACAGCAAGTCTTTCAGAGGACAGAAGTCATTTGGGTGATTTCTGTGACTGACTTAATTGATCTGATCTTTTATAGTACTGCATTACCTCAGAGGAGCTTTAAAAAACACTTGCAGTGCCAATGACACAGCTTTTCTGAAATACTTAAAAGCCACTACACTGACCACAATCTGCAGTTTAAGAGGACCGAGCAGACCATGCTTTCCAACTCATTTTGGTGAAGCAGCTTGCTCTGAACGTGCTACCTACCCCTTGCAACGGATGCCCCTCTGTTCCCGTTCCAGAAGGGATAGCAAACAATTTTCTCTTTTCTCCCTCAGGCCTCTGTCATAACCTCCTCCTACGTTGTCTCTTATCCAAGCTCAAAAATCCTTCCTTCTCTGTTGAGCTGTTCGTCGCCAGAAAGTGTTCCATACCTTTGGAAACCCCTACTGCCCTTCTCCACACCTTTCTCATTTTCTTACATCCTTTTTAAAACAAGAGACCATAACCAAGTAACACAGGTACACTGTGGACTATGCAGTAAATTGCAATGGCATCACATGCCATGATGCGTAATAGTATAATGAATGTTCGGGGCACAAAGCAATCTGCTACAAATACAATTTACAAGAACTCTTGGGTTTTTGCCCTCACAGACGTCCACCAGAACAGATTGCTGTTCTGAGGATTGCTGCAAGTCATGTGGTATCAACATAAACAGGACACAAACACATTGACAGTTCTCAAGTTTCCAAAAATTCTCTGAGATAGAAGTCAATTAAAATACAAGGTTAATGTGGGTACAAATACCCACAGCTGTTCTTCACACAGCCATTCTGAAGTGAAGCCAGTGCTAGGCAAACTCTGCTCCTCTTCTTCAGTGACAAGTAACCTTCTTAACTAAGGAACTCAAACTGAAATATTGACATAAATTAGTTAGCATGTGAGAACTGATGAATGCTAGCTCAAATTCTACCATCAGCAATATTATATTACAATACCAGCTTAAAATACACTGACTCCTTATGAAGCTGCAGGTTTCCTTCCTGAGGATGGTGATAAACAGCAAGAGGTAAACCCGACATAAGATGTTTCAGCCAAGTATTGGCATAGGTCTTGGCTGTCTAAAAGGCTGCATTCACTCAACCCAGCTGCCTGCCAAAATGAAACACACATCACTGAAGCGGCCCAAATTTGTGTGGGAGATGTATCCAAGTCACATAAACACCTACTTCCACTGTATGAATTAACAGCTGTGACAATCTCAGCAGAGGCAGATGAGTGAATGGTCGTGGAAATTCAACTGTCACTTGCGCATGTCGCCTGTTTGATGTCACGGCTGACTCATACTGGTGCCCTGCCTCTGCAGCCTTTGAAGTACACCGACAAACAGTCCAAAACTTTATTTCAGAGAATGTCAGTTTGGCATCTTACTAAGTAAAACATAACCACGAGCACGGATTCATGAGGAAGGATATTTATCAAAAGAAGAAATTTGAAATTAAAATTCCAGAGCACAAAACACTGTTTATTAGATCACCTAAAACAATCAAATGGTAAAGTGAATGCTAGATTACAGCGGAGCATAACCTGGCATAGTCTAGACTCTCACTCCCCAAGTCATTTGCTGCCCTACCGTCAGGGATTTAAATGGAACGCATCGGTGCCGGTGAGCAGCCCGCATTACCAGGCTGAACTGCGTGCTGAGTCTCAAGGATAGCCACCTCATTTTTTCTCCAATTCAAAGAGAAATTTATTCTTAAGTCATTGTAACATAGATGGCTGTTTGCAATAGCTCATTATAACCAACATGCAGGCAGGCTGAGCACAGAACCCAACGTCACCACTGAAGATCCAGTCCTCAGACTTCAGCACATGAAGTCCAGGAGAGACAAGAGCACACCTGGAAGCTGCCTTTTGCAGAGAGCAGCAAGCCTCTCAAATTCACCAAAACGAACAGATGAGCGCTGGAAACTTTCTCCCCAGGAGAGGACTGGAGAGCCACAACTGTAGGAAATCCTGATGCAGTGTGCTGCTGGTCTCCTGAGCCAGGTGAAGGGGCTGAACCCCACCTATTGTATTCACTGAATTAAGCCTACTAAAATCATAAGGTGCTTATAAAAAATAGAATGAAATAATTTACTATTCTAGCAGCAATGTATGCTAAGAGGATGCAGAATTTAACTCATTCTTAAATGTTCTTAAGGTTCTCTTCTTAAACATTCTTAGGACGATAAGGATGGTTCTCTTAGAATATATTTTTATTTCTCTTAGAACCATCCCTATCATCCTAAATTTAATATCATCATTATAAGTAAGAAATCAGAGCAAGATGCTGCTTATTTGCACAAAACTACATAAAACCCAATAGTCATCTCGTCGGCTAAAAAAATTTTGCTGCTCAGCAGTAATCTATTACTAGTTTTGGTACTGACACATAAATAAAGGAAAACATAGCAACATAATGTAGAGCCAGTAAAAGTATTTGCCTGCCTGCAAGCTGTAGGCAAATATTTTTTTAAAGCTGTTATACAAAAGAACACATTCAAAACCAAAACAAGCAGCTGCTGTAACATACTTTCAAGACCTCTCAACGGCATCAGCTTTCTAAACGCCTAACAGAACATCACTTCAACAAATGATTCCTTAGGATGCTTTCTTTTTATCTAACATTGAACACAAACATAAGAGCTAAGCTTTAAGAACCCCTAGAAGGCCCAGGCTTACATCTGATTGCTCGGTGTTGTTTAGTTCTACAGACGAGTCCACTAAATACAATGAAATCTAAATAAAACTCTGTGATTCTGGACAAGCTCCTACCTTCTAAAAGGCATAATGGTCTGGTGAGACAACAAAGCAGGTGGAGGTTAGAAAAAATAACAAAATCAATATATATGCAATTTCTAACTGGGAATTTATAACAATGACCGATTTTCTTCTGCCTCTGTATGGAGGCCATTCTCAGCAGAGGGGAAATAAGAGTCATTTTCAGACAAGTGGACACGATAACACTGCAGGGCTGATTCTTTTCTCTTAAATCAGATAAGCAGAACAGCAGCATGGAAGAGTCCTTGTAGCAAGAGACAAATTTGTTTCATTTGTTGAAAGAAGAAAGCATAGCGTGAACAACTAGACATAAAAATGATTTAGCAACATCATTTTGAAGGGATCAAAAGAAGTGAGGTTATGTGAAACAAGGGCAAGATAGCAAAGAGGCAAGACAATTGGAATAGACCCTTGCAACCAGCTTTGTGGCTGTATTAAACGTTTTTAATTGAAATCCTAATTGCTTTATTCAGAAAGTGCATTTCCCCATTTGTGACAATGATACGCTACTTCTGAATATCTGTTTTTATACAAAATGTAGATCACAAGTCAGCATGCAGTAGGGACCTGAAGCATATAGCCTAAGTATTTAATTTCTACACCTCTCATTCATTTCTAAACGAAGCCACAGGAGCAGCTACATGGCTATTTTCTGCACCAGGGACTGGAAACTCACAAGGCCATGACTCAGTGTTCCCCACTGGGGAGGGCTGTGCAGCACACAACTGACGAAGCTGACTGATCCTCGCCAGGTGACTCACAGGTCTGCCAAAATCCAGGTGGAGATCTGCCACCAGCCCGAGGCCACCCCAGCAGAGCCACAACACCCTGCACAGAGCCACAGGAGGCGACCCCGCAGCCCCAACATATGCTGAAACCTGCTGGATTTACATGCTGCCAGCAATAAGCAATGCAAACTGTATTTGCTAGAAGTCCATGCTCTGTAGTTCACAGAAAAATTACCTCCTAAGGACAATGGAAGGACTTACAAACTGTCTACATTTCACATTCTGTTCAGCTATGCATACAGTTCTTATCCACCCATCTACTTACGGCAGCAGCAGCACTTAGGAAATGCAACTGCTCCACACAGAATTCATTTTTATCTAAAACCAGAAGCAAAAACAACAACTGGATATTAGAGGCAATATCTATCAGTCTGTGCAAGCAATAAGATGGTAAATGTAACAATGAATTACTTCATTTTTGTAAATCACTAGATCTACCCAGCAGGAAATAAGTTTTCAACCTCAAAATATTTTTAAACTTTGAAGGCCTTTGAGATAAGTTCAAAGCATACTTATGGAGAGATCAATTAGCATGACTGCTACTGCAGAGTAGAGCTGTGAAAATAAGTATTTGAGATAAATCCTGTGATATCAGAGCACTAGAGTAGAGAATAAGTGTTAGACCTTCTGATTCAAATGATGTTCCCTTTTTAATACCAGTGTGCTTTGCCACTGCAGTGTATTTTTTTTTTTTTGACAACCAGCAAAAAATGACTTGTCATACCTCCCACCTCTGTTTAACCAAGTCAAGTTCCCACCCAGTCCGTCTGCTAGCCATAATTTCTCCAATGCAATAGAGGATACTGAAGAACATGCATAGGAAAACCAAGGACCTCCTAACACAACAGTATGGAAATCACTTCTCCTTTTAGTCAGACACAACTGTTTTGAAAACATGAAATTTGATTATTAAAAAAATCATAGCAATTTCCACGCCAGCTGGAAAAAAAATTAAACATCTGCCATTCATTTCCTCCTTATAATTCTTGGAAGACTTCTACCTCCAAAGAAGGTTTTAAGTTATCCTAAAGCAGCCAAACAGCATTATCAGTAATACCAAGGGAGAAGACATACTCCAAACAATTTTTCTAATGCTGACAGATAAAAACAAAGAATTTGGTCATCATTCAGTCTATTTGGTCATCATCTCAGTCAATCTGTAGTCACTCAAGTTCTTTAGTTTGCTTTTCCTTTGAGACATCAGAAACCTTTCAAACAATTAAAAAAAAAAAAACTCTCAAGCATAGACTAGGACACAGTTTTACTTCCCAAAGTGCAAAAACACTCTCACAAAGTCATAAGCCCACCCCTAACATTCCCCTTTACTGTAAAAGGGTATCCTACAGAAAACATGAGAAAATCCCACAGAGGCAGCATCAGGAACGCAGTGGAACAGGCCAAAGAGTAGGTGATGGGAGCAACAGCATCCCCCTAAGCCAAGGGAATGGGCACGGTCACTGCCATCCCATGCAGATGAAGGCTTACAAGACTAAGCACTTCAGAAGGTGAATACAGAGACATGGCTGGAAATAAGTATGACCAAATTAAAGAGTGCTACGGTTTTGAAAGGAAACTCTCCAGTTAAAAGCTCCCTTACCACTACAAAAAGCGAATACGGCTGAAGGAAGAATCAATGAGTGGGCCAAACTCCACAATGGAAAAACTGAATGGTGGAAGGTTGAATGTGACTAAAAAACTAAGCAAAAACCACCACCTTCCCAGCAGCATATACCATTTCTAAAGGGGGCTCATGAGCAAAGTTATTCTGAAGCTATGAAAGACCCAGTACTGAAGTCCATAATCACTGAGCTGGATCCAGCTCTCATCACAAAACAAAGTTCAAAGCTGCTCTAGGGCTCCAAATGGTATGAAACCATAAAATCCACTAGGATAGCAGGGCAAATGTCTTCATAATTATTCTTCAAATACTTATTATCTCTTAAATCAGGAACTGCGTGAAACATTGCCTCATCAGAATCTTTTAAAAGTTAACTCACAACACATGGTAGTGTTGAACTGCTTCACCTTCACAGAGGGACAAACAATTTGAGCACATCAAGACAGGACACGCTTGTTTACAGGACGGTAACTGACCACTTCTGGCCTGATCCTACTGAGCTTTCAATTCCAATAAGTCACAGCCTTTGGGGGAGGCCCAGCAGGGATCGCCACCTCCTCTGCCTGCAGCACCAGGAGTTGCACCTGGCCTATCAAAACAGCATCCATTCAAAGAAAAGCAAGCAGAACTTCGGACCTCAAGAAACAAGCTGTAGTCTGAATGAAGTAACTAAGATTTTGTAAGTGATCTCCAATAAAGTAATCTTTAATTTTCCATCTAACCTGATTTCTGTTTTCTGACTTACAGTTTCCATTAGCTGTCATGGCAGTCCCTCATGGACACAACGCAGTGGAAATCATTTGATGGGTCAGAAAGTCCTGAGCCAGAGGAAGGGCAATTTAAATCCCCAAACTATTTTCTATGGTTAATTTTCCTCAGTAGTTTTCTCACCTCCAGCCTCGGAAGAAGAAATAAAACTGTCACGTCTACCAGCCACTGAAGAGCAAGTAAAGCTCAATGGAAAATAGAGAGAAAGCATGGAGATGGGTGCCCAACCTGAAGGAGCTACAGGCTGAGCGTGCTGGCTAGTACTGGGCTCATAATTTCTGCATTACAAGCAACACAGAAAAGCAATTTGAAAAAGCGAAGTGGTTAAAAATAACTATCATTCCCATCCCCAACTGCTCCTGAAGGACATAGCCCCAGAAAAAAGAATGCTGCAGAGCTTCTCCAGTGGCACAAACCTCCAGGCAGGATGAACAGGCAGAAATCAAGTGATTTAAGTTATAACCATTTATGAAGATTAGTCATTGAAAAGCAGTTAAAAACATCCCAATTGGAGATTTCTGTTCCAATGTGGCTTAGTCCCTTGAAAACCCCGCATTCGCTGCTCCTGCAAGTACGACTTCCACTGGCATCCCCTGCCCAGAGCTCAAGCCCAAGCGGGAAGCAACAGTTGCAGGATGCTCACTCATCTGTGTAGGAAACAGATTTCAGAGAATCTGCAGAGAAATGGGGACAACAGGACAGGGGAAACAGCTGAAAGGAAGAAAGAGCATCAGGAAAGACATTAAAGAGGAAACAGATGCAGCGGAGGGAGAAGATAGCAGGGCGGGTGGGGGCAAGGCAAGTGAGGGTGAAAGTAACATAGCCCTGAATGTGGGTGGAGAGGGCAGAACAAGCTGCAGAACTGAGATGACTCAAAATGAAAGAGAAGCAGAGACAAGGGGGAAAAAAAAAAAAAAAAAAAACCTCACCCCCCAAAACCCAGACCTGTCAGAGCAACAGCTCTCACTAATCACAAAGTAGTCCAGGTTCCCAGACCCAACAAGTGAGATCAAGCCACCTGAGTCAAGGTAGGAAAATGTGAGAAATAAGGTAAATTGACAAGAGGCTGTCACTAGCAGAGCTGACAGGAAAATGAAATATCCTACAGGAATTTAACATTTCAAAACCTGCTGCTATTTCAAGTCAGCATGAAAGGCATGTTTAAGTTCATTAAACTTTAACACAAAACAATGAATTTTAAGGTCAAACTCTAACGATACTCAGCGTGAAACAGGAAAAACTAAATACTGCATTTCTTTTCCAAATAGTTTAAAGAACATCTCCCAAGAATGGCATTCCTGCAAAACTTTGAGGTTTCATTTTCTTGTAGAATTGCTCCATCACAAATTTTACAAACAACATTAAATGAAGTCACTATTACTCGCTAGAGAATGAGATGCACCACTCAGGAGCCATATTCCAAAATAGGAATAGTTTTGCAAATCTATCTGTGGTCCTGCAAGCTGAGCTACGAAATTCGACAAATGGTTTTCAGGGACAATTTTCCAAGCCTGTCCTCCCACAGCACAGAAACGACAAATGAGTTCTGAGATGGAAAGGCAAAGTCCTACATTGGTGACAACCACCACCAGGAGACCTGTGCAGAGAAGCCCCACCAAAACACCACTTCTGCCCCAAAGGGGAACACTTCAGCCTTGGTACACTGCCAATCCCAGGCCACATGATTTTATGTCCACCATTACACTGCTGATGAAAAAAGGACCTACTCCTTCAGCCTCATGAGGTTTGCTAAGAGACAACATTATAAAAACTGAAAAAATGAGTGTTTTGTAACTAGCAGCTATTTTCTTATATTTCTCCCACTGACCATGGCAAACAACTTACAGCTTCGTCAAATAAAATCCAGAGATACTCTGTCACTGACAATCTCCCGCACAACTGTAAGAGATTTTATTTCTTAACAGATATTTTCAGACACTAAACAACAATTCATGTTCCATTTACTATTGCTAAAGCTTTGTGCTCATGAAATAACATGATGCACTATGGGCCTTACAAGCTACAAAAGCCTAAATTCTCAGAGGAGAGAGCATAGATCATATAAATTAACAAGATTCCCAAGCAGCCCATGAACTATTCCTTCATACTTGGGACGAAGCATTGCTTCATGCAATGGTATGCTTCATACCACTGCTTCCATGAACCACTGCTTCATGAGCTTCGCAAAACTTAAGTGATCCACACTAAGTAAGACAAGGAAAGGAATACTTTAAAATAAGCAATTGTAGGTTCAGAAAAGTACATTATACAACCTGAAATACTGCCTCACTCTGTCCAGAGGGTAAATCACTAAAAGAAAGCGAAACTTAAATGCTTCCTCACATAACTTGGTACAATTTAGCAAAACTGATGCTGCTCTGAAACATAGCGCTTGAGCCTCAGAGCAGCACAAGGAGGCATTCGAAATACCTGCCTAATACAAACCAGGTTTCTAAAGCTTGCCAGAAATTCCTTTTCAGCAACTAGACAGCACCCGACCGTGAGCCCAAAGGCAGCAGCACAGGAGGGCACTTCAGAGCCTCAGCCTTCAAGCTAGAGAACAGAAGGAGCCACAGGCAATAGCAGTGAACATTCTCTGCTGTTGCATACTTTCCACTTGTTCTCCAGGAACAATAAATTTGAAGCTTGAGCTGAATCTCACAGATATGAGTAGGACGGTGAGTGTGTACTTTGAGTTACAGCTCCCATGGTAGGACTGTGTCATCACTGTACCTCCATCCGGCGACACCCAAAACCTGCTAGGTTTGTTAGCACAGCGCGGTCCTCCACCTACCTCTAAGCAGCTCTGTGCTGGAATCAGACGCATTTACTCACTGATTCTGAGGAATTCACAGGGAAAAATAACAAGGCCATTCTTAACTGATAAGGCACCTCTGCTAAGTGGAGGAATAGTCAGAGGGAATTTGAAGTCAATCGCTCTAGAATTTATGTATGATCTAGATCTAGACTGCAAGCAAAACACAAGGAATTGAGGCTATCAGGATGCTATCACTATTGCTGTACTAATTCCAAGTATGGACAGTCATGTTTTAGCATCTAATTTCCTACATGACAGTGAAGTGAAGCTGCTTTAACAGACAAAGTTTTCAAGGGCCAAGATCTTAATGATTCTGCTTTAGTTGACTGTTTCTC
Source organism: Penelope pileata (assembly GCA_013396635.1). Classification (NCBI taxonomy): domain Eukaryota; kingdom Metazoa; phylum Chordata; class Aves; order Galliformes; family Cracidae; genus Penelope; species Penelope pileata. The sequence goes on from WBMW01002239.1 coordinate 1,226,009, forward strand.
TTCATGTTGAAGTGATGTGAATGTAACAACAAATGGTACAAGGTACCCTAAGGATAGATTATACAATACATCGCCTTACTTAATTCAAATGAATAAATTGGATAGTACCAAGGATTTGGCAACACACACCCTCCCATCCTGATAAGCTTCATCAGTTAAAAATACGTTTTAAAAATGCTTTTGTTTTTTTTTTTTTCCCAGAAAATGTTATTATAGCAATAATGTTAAATACATATTTTGTATGTTTCTACAAGGCAATCTTACCATGTTTCCTATATCATCTGAAGTATCTTATGAGTGATTTTCAGATGGGTAAAACTAGTGAAAAATAGGTAGTGACAGACTAAAACAAATCCCTACTAACCAAATTAAAAAAAAAATCTGATTAAAAGGTAATGTACAGGTCCAAAATATTTATGTTGTAAGATAAGATAACTGAACGTCATTTTCTCAATTACATTAGTTCATACCTGCAGGTCTGCAAGTGTTTTAAATACTACATGAGTGGCTTTCCTACAAATTGCTACCATACTGCAATACAATACACAATTTCTGACTAAAGTTTCATGTTTTGAATATACAAAGAATCCAATATCCTATTAATAGTCCTTCACTGCTTCATGGTACCAAGATATTCACCACTGTCATTTAATACAGGATGAAGGAAAGGGTCATTGACTGATACGTATCTAAAGTACATGTTCTCACTTGACAACATATTGAACTGGAGCCAATAGCGCTGACCAGGCTTTGAGGCAACATCTTTCTCCTAAATATACAAATTCAAAACCTTACTATAAAGATAACAGTTCAGATTCCATTCTATATACTGCAAACAGCTGCTATTTCACAACGCCTCAAGTCTTAAACTTGGCTTGTCAAAGTGAGAGCAAAGGGAAGGTAGCTCCAGATGACGCTAGGTCAACTGGAAAGCACAGGGAAAAAGAAATAATAGCCAATTTACCGAAGTATACATCAATTAATCCTTTTCTTGTTAAATCACTTTTAAAATACTGAATTAACAGTGTAGGGTTGTAGGAAACATCGTTATGGAGCATTATGGAATAATATGGAAGTACTGTGATACTGGTGTAGAGCAATAAGGAGTAGGAAAAAAAAAAAGCAAAGTTCTTTGGTGGAGGGGAGGGTTGTTGGCTTTGTTTTGTTTGTTCAATAGCTACAGATACAATCTTAGCACTGGGAAGAGTGAATTCAAAAACTGCCCCTCTAAAGAGTCTCAAGCAAGAAGACAGAACCCTCAATGACAACAAACCAATGCACCTCTCTTCATGCTCGGAGATCCCACTCGATGCCAGGCACAAGCCAGGAGCTCCCACCCAGCTGCAAGGCAGCGCAGGCTGTGAGCTCCCTCTGCTTGGCCCACAGGAGTGGGCTGTGGCAGCTCCCCTGCAGCGACAGGCTCCTGTCCCATCCTCCCTATTTGTTTCCATGGAAACTACAACAGCTACAAAGAACACAATAACACTGTTAGACAGAGCAAATTCTCAGCTACAAAACACTGTTTTTCACACAGTCACCACCACTAGCCTTGCATTTTTGCCAGCAATGAGCAAGAGCCTGCACATCATGCTCATAACAATCCGTACCAGCAGAGGTGACCCACTGTTGCCACTGCTGAAGTGCACCAGCACCCCTCACTGTGCTCACAGCCACTGTCTGAGCTCCATAAATGTTCAGCAAGTGTCAACAAATGTCAATAGGTGCCATTTTTTTTTTTTTTTTAAATCTGCATGAAGAAATTCAATTCCACACCTTCGCTTCATCCACACTCTCATGTCAGACGCCATTGTGTCAGGCTGCCCCTCTGCTGCCATCTGTCACACAGCAACAACACGGAATGGGACAGTGGTGGGAAGGTTCAACCTCAGCTGCCATACCACCAACATCTACCTCTGACATTGTGGGCTCACATAATAAAATAAGAGGCATTACTTTCAGAGCAGCCCTCATGTATCCCTTACAGATATATGGAGTTCCTGCTCAGAAGCTCAGATGCCACCCAAAAACATCACAGGGACAACAAAGATAAGGAACTTCGTCAGACTACATGGTCACACCAAATAAAGAAACTCCCTAAAATTAGAAAACATCTGAACTTTTAATACAAACTGAGGGATATTTTATTTATTTCTATTAGAATAATAGGAAATAGTTATTTTTAATATTTAATCTATGTCAACATCTCCTTTGGTAAACTCCCATGCCAGTATTGCAACAAGCTCAGCTTTCCTGTTTAGCAATCTCTCATAACTTAACTAAATGCTTTGCAAAAACTATTTCAAAACTAGCTTGCAAAGTATTAAAGATGAAAGATAAGCATTAAACAGATGACATCTTCTGCAAATCCATTGTAATCCGCTGGTTTAGATCTTATATTTCTGGTGATAAATTGTTCAAGTTCTTGTATGGTTAAGATTAAACATTAGGATCAGTACTCTCCATTACAGATCACTCCTATTTTCATTATTTCCCCCGAGCCGACAACGTTAGCAAACTGAACGGCTCCAGCCAACGGCTGCCAGCGGAGATGCCGACGCTGACCCGCACTGCTCCATCCTCCAGCACCAGAGCCACGCTGCGGGGGAAGCCTGCTCCGCGCCAGCACGCCAGCCACGTCTCTGCAATTTACTGAGCACGCTGCCTCGTCCAGCCCCCTCCTCCTTGGTGCTGGCTCTTCACATGGAACAGCGCGTGCCTGCAATGAGACTGCGCAGCACCAGAAAGGGCAACGCTACCAACTCTCCGGTCTGAATCAGACTCCCCTACAATTGGCATTGAAGTCCAGAAGACATTCATGGGATCTGTCTTCAGAATCTCCTCTTCTGATTGCAGATGCACAGGATGAAAATGATAAATCATGTCATTAGCCCTTGAGAGGTCAAACAGTGAAGCAGTTCTGGGCTGACACAAGAGCTCTAACCAGAGCCAACATCGCTGTCCTTCTCAGCCACAGTGCAAAGACCTGCACGTGGAAGTCCCTGAGCCCAGCCGTCTCCATTCTCATACAAAGCCCACATGTGATTTTTCACAACCAACCCAGCACTGAGGTACATCAGCTGCTCAGACAGAAGCAGGTGGCATTCAGCTCCCAGAGGTGGGAGGTGTGTTAGCAAAGCAGCAACATCACCAGTCCTTCATGCAGGTGAGTTCTGTGCTTCCACACCTGAGTCTTGCTTCCTGCTCGAGTGACTGAATCAGCCTCTGTTCTTCCAAGGACAACTTCCAGGAACCACACACATCATCCTAAACACAGAAACGGCCGCAGTAACGGCCGACATGCAAATGGCTTCTGAATCCAGGGTTTTGCAATCTAAAATCAGAGATGCTTCTCTTATACCGGCATCATCTCCAGGAAGGTAGAGGGACAGAATCCATGGCTTCCAGATGCCCAAATCAGCCCGCCTACGAGAACAGCTGTGACACAAAGCACATGGTTGGTGTGGGACAGACACACAGCCTCATGCTGGGCAGCCCCCAGAACAGAACGCGCCTGCCTCCGTTTGGCCGAGCACGTGCCTGTGTTGCAACGCCAGGCACCAGCCCCAGCTTCCGCTCCTGCCCCGTGCGCAGCCCGGTGCTTCCCCAGCAGCTCAGCAGCGCTCCTGCCCCACTGCATGGGGCCTCTCCAGCACACGGCATCCCAAGAGGCAGCACCAACTGCAACCCCTCTGCACTTGTGATGGAGCTTTTAAAGGGTTACCAAGATCTGCAGAGCGTTACAGACATCTGATCTGCCACGTTCACTCTGAACAAAGTAAACATGTAATGAAATGGAAGAAACTTGGTCCTGGTGTCAGCGAGCTAGCAGCTACTCCCAGCTCTGCCTGGGGCAGCATCACACACTGCTTTGGCACTTTGTAAATAGCCCTCAGACATGAAAACTTGGTTCACAGAGACAGGTCTGACAAACGTCAGCAGCAGCACAAGCCAAGGCTAAAACCACACAGCCTGCCTCCCATGAGGTCCCTTCACAGAGCATTCATATATCCTTGTCATTCTTTGGTTTTACTGCTCAACAAGTGCAGTAAGAATCCACTAGCTATTCTCAGATGGTGCAGCAGGAAACGTCAGGCCATGGAGCAGGGGAACTGTAGCTCCATTTCCGAAGATAACACAGAAAGGCCACAGAGGTTTGGGCAGTGCAGCTGAGTGGTACAGACACTGCCCCATTTGAGCAGTCTACACGACCATAAGCTGCATCCTAATGCCCAGCCTGCTCTGGCACCCCGTGCCTCCAAGCTCCGTAAACCACAGCCTCACAAGGAAAAGGAGAGTTAGCCCATGTTGCTCCAAGCCCCGAGACCCCATGATGCACCGAACACATCAGCTTGCTGGCACACGTTATCCTGACAGAACTCCCACCTTAGAGCCCAGCAGCCAGTCTCAGTCACTCTCACCAAGTCAGCGACCTCCACTCCTCTCAGACTTCAGTATAAGTAACTGCTAAGCTCTCCTCACAGCCTTAGCAGCAAACCACAGCAACTGGAAGAACTTCTACTTACTACATTGTTAATAACAATTCTTGAAATTTTCACTGAATGATTCTTTCCAAAAGAAGCCATCTTCTCCAGGAGGCTTTTCATCAAACCCCACAGAACCTCACCAAGATAGATAAATCCTGATCTCGCAGACAGCAAAGGTACCAGAAGGGCAGATTTAGCCACTGCAGGTTTGGATCCAGCAGCAGTTCCCCCTGTGTTCAGGGTGAAAGAAGCACAAGGCAGTGCGAGTGCCTCGGGTGTGCAGTGGGACGCAGACAGGAGGCACCTGCTGTAGCTGGGAGACAGCCCCAGCATCCACACTGCCTGCACACAAAGCTTCAGTTCAAAATGTGCAGTATAAATAGCCTACATCTACCACTGTCGCCCGTAGTTAAAACAGGGAAGTAAATATAGATCTTAATGATTCTCAACCTGCTCTAAGCAACGAAGACAGAATATTTTCATTCCTAAAAGCAGCAGAAGCAGACCACTGTGGTTTTATTCAACAAACAATAAAATCAAGTGATATTGGTCTGTGCAAGTAGCAGTAACCTCTCACTGAAGTTGATTCAGCCAGTTAGCTATCCAAATAATGCCATGCAATATCATGAGGACACCCTGCTAGTTCATTTAATATATATATTTCCATCCTTGTTATCCACTATAAGCAGGGCAGGAAACCACTTCAATAGTTCATACACAAATTATTTATAGCTCCACAAGCTCAAGCAAAAAGGGGTCAGTTTGGAAGCAATCAGTACAGCTATAACGAAGATATAAAGCAGGGCTCTGGAACAGTTTAGCAAGTCCTGAGTTTCTCACAGAGCTTGAGTGGTGCAGAGCCCGGGAGAACCCCTCCAAATCTGTTCCATTTGGAGGCACATCTCCCTATGCTGTTAGAGCATCACCTCCGCATGCACAGCTGAAACAGGCCCTGGAGCTCCCAAGCACGCCAGGACACCCTTCACCCCATCAGATCACAGAATCATTACGGTTGGAAAGACCGCCAAGATCATCCAGTCCAACCACCAACCCATCGCCACCATCCCATTAAACCATGTCCCTCAGTGGACATCCACCCTTGTCCAGGAACACCTCCAGGGACGGTGACTCCACCACCTCCCTGGACGGCCTGTTCCAACACCTCCCCGATCCTTCTGAGAAGAGATTTTTCCTAACATACAGCCTGAGCTCCAACAGATCCAACACAGCTCCATTGGGACACTCATTGCACCCTTCCAATCCAACACAGTGGTGTGGGGGATTCCACCCTGACCTGCTGAAGCGTGCCTTGTACTTTTTCCCCCACTTTTGCACACAGAAAATGGCATGTTGGCAGTACAACATAGTTGCCAGAAGATGAAACTAAGAAGAAAATAGCAGGCTTCATGAGTAAACAGGGACAAAGAATGCTCCTCCCAAAAGTGTGGCTCACCGCTGCCTTTCGCCAGCACCCTAACCAGTGGCAGCTCTCGTTCCCATCCGTTCAACGACAAACTGAGCATTACCGGGTGCTGGTTTCTCCACACATCGGACCGCCCGCGTGCCCCCAGGCCCAGCTTCCCCCGACCCCTGCCCGGCCCCAGCGGGCAGCCCCGAGAGCGCGGGATCGCCACTGAGCGACTGAAGCAGCCTCACCTCGGTGGGGGACAGCCTTTGTGAGGCGGCAACAAAACATCGGCCCGACTACAACACGCGTGTAGAAGCGGGTGAATTTGCAGCTAGGGTATTATGTAACCAAAACATCAACTTGAGGAGCCGAGCACGCAGTGTCGGAAGGAGGGGGCTCCCGAGGCGCGGGGCACTGCCGGGCTCCTCACAGTGCTCGCGGCGACGGTTCCAGGGGCCGAGAGCGGCGCATCGCCCCGGCCCCGCGGGTACTCTCAGCCTCCCACCCCCCGCACACCTGGGCAAATCCAGAAAACCTGAACAAAAAGGGGGCGATTCACACGATGAATTGCCCGTGCTAAGCACCGACGCGCGCAGAAGCGCGGACCCGCGCTCGCTCCTCACCGCAGGGCTGCGGGGGAACTTCCCCTCGGCGCGGCCCCGGCGGTGCGGAGCCAGCCC
>WBMW01002239.1:1232662-1307951 GCA_013396635.1 Penelope pileata
CCACCGCCCCCGGCCGCCCCCCGGCGCCGCGCGGCCCCCGGGCAGAGCGCTCTCCGCGGTGCCGGCCCCGCGCTGCCCGCAGCTCCAGGCGCTCGCGGAGCGGGAGGGGCAGAGCCGCGGCCCGGCGGGTGCCAATCCCGGAGCGGGCGGGAGCGCAGCGACAGCAAAGTGCGGGATCGGCCTCCCCCATCCGCTCCCCACGTGCTATCTTGCACTCTCGTCGGTTTTATGTGCACCTTACATCATGCCAGAGCAACAACGCGATGGCTTCTGCCAAGAGCTCGGCTCCAAGGAAAACCATTCCGGGAACGAAGTTCCTGAGAAGGGCCGAAGCCCCCGACGGGCGGCACCAGCGGCCGCTGCGCACCTCAGCGCGGTGCCGGCCCTCGGGCTGCCGGCCGGGAGCGCGCCTGGTGTAGGAAAGGCTATTAGCAGGATTCAAAAAACGTTTTTTCTCCATCAAATTGCATTCTTTTTTTTTTAAACCAGGAAACAGTTTTGAAGGGTTATCAACGTGTAACGTAGGAAGAAAAGCGCGGCCCGGAGTGCGAGAGCCTTCCCCCCCCCCGCACGGGGCCACCCCCAGCGGCCCCGCAGCGACCGCTCTGAGCGCTCCCCACGGGGCTCTTAATGACGTCTCCGGAAATTAACTCACGGTTCTGGGGACGCATCCCACGGACCGAGGCCCGTATACACATGCCGTGCAGGCCGCTCCCGTCGGGTCGGGGCGTGGGGACGCCCCGAGCAGCAGCCGCGGCCCCGCAGGTGCGGAGGTGCCGCTCCCCGCCCCGCTCACGAGGCGCTGCCGGTGCCGCGGGACGGGCGCGCGAGCGGCTGCTGCTGCTGCTCCCGCTGCTGCTCCCAGCTGCGCGCGGGGGCTGCTCCGTGCAGCTCCGGGGCTCAGCGGCCTCGTGCCAGCGCCCGGCCCTGGGCCAGCAGCACAGATGTAGAGGGTTTAGTCATGCGGCGGCACCTGGGGCTGCCTGCTCAGGTGGAGCCAATCGCTGTACCTGGGGCAAGCGGCTCCTCGAGCCTTCCTGGGCAAAGAATCCGCCAACTGCAAAAGCACTGTTTGTAACTACCGTCCTACAAACCCGCTCTGCGGTCCAAGATTGGTTTGGGGCCATATGCTGTGGTGTGAGAACTGAATTCCATTCAAAATATGGGATACAGCAAAGAGAAAAACGTTCTCAGCTAAGTACCACCCCTCCAGATACATGAAGGTGATGGAGCTGGCCATGCTCAGCAGTGCCCGTGTGAATCTATTGACAAGGGAACACTAGGAACCTTGCTGCGGGCAGCCACTCAGCTGCATAGGAGCAGCGGGCTGGGGTCTGTGCCCAGCTGCGCTGACGCAGGCACCCTGAGCTTGCCCTAGGCTCACATGGAGAGGAATCCAGGTTCCTTCAGAACCCTAGGGAGCTGGCCCTGCACAGCTGCAGCCCGAGCTCTGCTCAGCACAGCTGAGCTGTCCGCTGCCTGCCTCCTCCTGCAGCGCTGTCCCAGCCATCCTCAGCTTCCCCCACTGTCCACAACCATTTATCAGAAGGGCTCCCATTTCTCAATTAATCCTGAAATTGTTTGGGTCTGAGAGTGACTTTTACATTGACTTATTTCTTGCTGCTAACAGATGCAAAAAAAAAAAAAAAAAAAAGTTCTTCAGATAACTGCTGCTGAAGACACGCTGAAGTGCTGAAGTTTGAGCTGTTTCCACCCTATTCTCCTCATACCCCAGGACCTGACCGGGTGGAGAGTGCTCCAGGGGGAAGAGGGGCCGGGTGGGCAGCACGTCTACCCCATGGCACAGGCTGACACCCACGGACCTGACAGCAAGGGCTCCACTTCAGTCACTCAAAAAAGGTCAAGGTATTTTACATGCTTCCCCCCCTCCAGCCCCAACACGTTACTAAGCTGTTCACTAAAGCAGTTTTATCTGAGGTTCTTATAAGGAAACCAGAAACACTTTGGGCTGCATTCACAATACTGCAGAGTAGCCACATACATCTAAAAATAAAAACAACTCTATTAAAAGAACAAACACTCTGAATTGTACACCAAAATGCACCCAAAAAGAGCTTTTGCATGTTTTTTCTCTCCTTCCAGGAGACAACTGTCTCCTTGCTGGAGACATCATCATAAATTTGTTTTCTTTACTTCTTCCCCTGTGCCACATCCTGTGAAAGTGGCAACATTCCAGCTCCTCTCTTGTTACTTTATTGAGAGGAACTCAGTTTGGTTTATAAGCTATCAGTTCTGGCTCTTAAGGTTCTCCTGCCTTCTGACGACAGCCCCTGGGTGCGTTGTTGAATAATACAGAGAGTGGTGCACGCTGAAGCGGAGCGCTGCCCTCATTTGTGGGTGCTGAATGCCCGCACGCCGGCTGAGCCAGCGCTGAGCTCATGCTCAGCATGTCTCAATTAGGCCCACCTCATTATACCAGTAAGAAAATGCAGCTACGTGCAGTCTGCAAGAGAACAGAAAGACACAGCCTTTGTCTCAGCCATTGGTATCGTTATCCCGTTTGCAAATGCATTGGGCTAAGGTGGCTCCTGGCCAGAAGCTTCCCTTGAGCCGTGCTTTTTTTGGCTGGAAGTGAATAATCAGGAGGTGGCCAGAGTCCAGCTTTTCTTAAGTAGCCAGCTCATCTCACAGCAAAAGTAAATGAGGGTAAGCTCACTTACCAGCATTCTTCAATAATTGGCCTGCCACCGACAGGAAAGTAGATGTGGATCGGGATCTCCCAGTGCAGCGGGCCGTATCCGACAGTGTTTGCTCCAGCTTCAGAAAGTGGAGTGCTGCTGCTTTAAATGGATTGGTTATTTCTGATTTGCTAGCGTTACCATGAAAAGTCTTACACTACACATCAGATAGACTCGACAAAAATTATGTTCTAAAATACAAATCAATCTGGATTCCAGCGAAGCATTATACTTTGCTTTAAAAACCTATTTCAAGTTTGCATGGAAAGAATCGTAGTGACTTGAAATCTAAATGAAACACTGAGAAAAAAGAAAACTAATAAGTAAAACAATAAACTAGAAGGATGCATGGAACTGAAGAACAAGAACTAGTATTCAATTTACTTTCCAGCAGAGACCTGAAGGATGCCGACAGTCAATGTGCAGATAGTAATAAACTAAGGGGGATTCTAAGTGCCAGTGAACACCAAAAGAGCACCAAGGTACTGGGTTTATTATAAAATTGCCTCAATGTGCAGAATGCATTTGAATGTTGAGAAATCTATGAGTAATACTGCAAAGGAATATCCATCTAAACCAGTCAATGTTAAAGGAGTCAAGTTGGCTGCCTAGATCTGACAACTACCTGCCAACTGATCAGCTTGAGCCAGTCCTCAACTTCACTTCCCCTGCTAGAAATTTGCTTTCCATTGAAGTCAACAGAAGCTTGCCAGATTTTAATAGGCCCAGAACCTCTTGTTGAATTCCCAAATGCAATATTTGCTTTGTAGATACCCAAGCTTCACCTTTATAAAAATATTCATACAAGAGGAAAAACAAAGATATGTCACCTTTTTGAGCTGAAAAGAGGGGGATATAACTGCCAACATGCAGTCATTACATTTATAAGTACATAATACATATTAAAGTCAGAAAAAAGAAAGGATATTGTCATGTAGTACTGTGGAACATTTTAACCAAAATACCAAAAAGGCTGGTGCCCTAAGAATCTAAGGAACCTGAAGTAGTAAATATAGCATTCCCCTTGCCTTAGCACATACAGCTCAATTTCCTCTGACTTCATTGGTGCCTAAGCAATGCAGACATTTCTTACCCCTGCCCTCACTCTATCTCCATTTCTTGTCTTCCATAAATTGTTCTCAACAGCCTCATCATGTTTCTTAATGCAAAATCAGCTCAGATGACATGGTTACAGGACAATAAAAGCACTTCTTTTCACTCAAGACAGAAACAAAGGTGACGCTGACAAAAGTAGTTGTCATGGTCCCAATTGACAAGAAAGTGATATTTTTATGAAAGGTCAAAGTGTTCAGGTACACATAACTGAGGTACAGATGGAAAAAGCTAGAAATCAGCAGGAAGTAAGACCTAAAGCAAGGAAAAGTGTTTGTTTCCATAGTTTATCCAAAACCCAGAATCCAGAAAGGTTTCCCTGCATCTTTGGGTGCTGCAACTGTGACATTTGCAGGAAGATAAGATTGGAAGAGGTTTGAATATAAGGAGATCCAGGGAAGAAAAAATCCTCTCATTAAAAATAAATCTCCACTCCACCTGAAGTTTGGAAAAACTGAAAAAGACCGTGCATGAAACGCCTACTCAAAGAGTGAAAGTATTCAGAGTAATAGATTATAACTCTATTACTAATAGAACATTATTTCAAAATTATAGTATTAGGCAATTGGACTTTTCATATCCTGTAGTCAAAAATTATTTTAGTCTCCAATCTCCTGCTGTGTTAACTGTTACAGTAAATAGGGCAGTCACATACAACCTCTAAGAGGTTGTTTCAGTTTTTCACCTAGTGTCAGACCTGTATTTACATGCTAATCTATGTTTGGTAAATAAAAGTTTCCTCTTATGCTCACAAGTGAAAAATACTAATGATTTTTAACAACAAAACTGTAGAGTTTATTTTTAGAGATGTCAGCAGGCAAAATATTTCTAAGCACTTCAGTAGGCTTACACAGCTTCACCTCTAATGTTACCCGTACTTGTCTCTCCTCAAGAGTAAAGAATATAAATATTTCAGAAGATGATGCTACCTACTTTGTTAATGAGTGTTTTTGGGTATTGCTCATCTAACACAGCTGGGCAAACGTTAGACTGCAGATCAGCAGAGGCTGAAGAGTCAGGGGTCTCTTTGTTCAGTCTGTAGGGATTGAATTTGCACTGGCAGGGACAATGACAGGGCCTGCAGCTAACAGGGGCCACGAACACTAGTCTATAATGAATAAGCTGCCACAAGAGCAAGATATAAATTTTCAAAACTGGCCTCTAAATGTTGTGAACTTTCATTTCTGCATGCTCTGTTTTACACTTAACATGAAACCTCACTCCCATGGTTGCCAAGAATATTTCTTTCATTCTGAAAGAAAAAAGATCTCACCCCAGACCTCTAATTTGCATGCCTTGGATTGTCGCTTCAGTCACAGTCAGTGCTGTCTGCGGCTGTTGGCAACCTGGGATATGAAGGTGTGTATCCTAATTAGAGAGCCCATTGAAATAGTGGCTGGTAGCATCTTGTCTTAAGTCAAACAATTGACTCCAGGCAAGACAACGACAGACACAAATTATCTTCTATCTCCCTGCCATTGAGTCACACCCACTATGCTGATATCAAAACTTCTTCAACCCTGGTTGAGAATTATTGCTCGAGATAAAGCTATCCATGTGCAAAGATTTAGAAACAAAGATTTATGTTCAGGTCTACTGTATAGATTAGTGTCAGAACAGCGAGAGGCTACTCTCACCATGTTAGAAATAGCAGCAGCCAATGTAAAGCATTTGAGATGTACCCATCCCATGGAAGTGGGAAGTGGCATATATGTGTGTAATGACCTTTGTTAGCTGCTCATCTGCATGCAGCAATGGAAAGCTGGATTTGCAAGACCTGAATGAAGACAAAGAACCACACAATGAAGTTTCTCAGCGGTTCATTTAGAAGTATGTTACGCCTTAAAAGACAATAAAACAGCTAAGATAACATTTATGGAGAAAACAGGTTGTTGTAGTAGCAAGGTGCATTTGCAGCTTTAGGTTTACGTTCAGCTGAGGTCAGAGTGGTCCATCTGGAAAGCCCAAGTTGTAAAACCATTTCTCCCTCCCACTATACCAGGTCTAAGGTAGGAGTGAAAGTCCATTCCTGGCTCTATAAAGTCCAACACCTACCTCTTGCATCCCAATAAACCTGTGTGGACCCAAGTGCTCTGTGGGCAATCATCTCACCTATACAAGAATGAGGGGCTGACAGAGAACAGCTCCCAGAAGAAATCAGAACTAGCTTCTGGCATACAACAGTGAAGAGGCAATGTTCCCTGACACCATGCAGGTTATGCTGAAGGCACAGGGAACATAATACAAACGCAGGTTGCCTTAAAGAGCATGCAAAGATCATATCAACTTCAGTCAAAGCCAAAGATATGACCACTCAAAGATAGAAGCATAACAACTCTACCTAATAAAGAGCTGATTTAGACAAAATTGAGAAAAATGCCATGCCCAAGCACTATTTCAACTTCCTCCCATTTTTCTTCCATGTTTCCTGCAGTCAGCCCTTCTTACATCTCTGCAACTCATCCACAATGCTCAGGGAAAGTGAAGATGTGAAGTGCCATGCTATAGCATTTCTCTCAGGCTGTGTGGATGCCCACTGCTCGAGCCTGAAATTACAAACACCCTTGGCACAATTTTAATTGCTATACATACTTATACAATATGATATCAAAAGGTTTCATAATCAAATTAGATACATAAAGTAAAGCAACAAAAACATGCCAATAAGTGACAGAAAGACACAGGTATAACCAGCAGGAGCCAGTCCCCAGCAAAGCCAGCACAAACTGCAGCAGAAAAGCTGGTGCTGCCAGGATTTTTCTTCACCCCAAGCCCAAATGCTGCAGAGCTGTACCTGCTAATTGCTTTCACAGCATCTGCAGCTATACTACCTCCTTCCTTGGATTTACAATTAAGCTGTACAAACAAACACAGGCTGAATGACAAGGGTAATCTGCTGGCTTTTACTTCTCTTTTTCCTAGGGAGGGACCAAAGGGTGGACCAAAGGGGCAGGCAAAGGTCTGGCAGCACAGGAGCTGCACTGGGACCCACACCCAGGGCAGGAACCAGCTCGCAGCCACCACACAGTACCCATAGCACAGCACTCACCCCCAGGCCAGGAAAGCCAGCCACCAGCCCCAAAAGTCAGTCTTCAGTCTCCTGGGAAACTCACAGAGGCCAGGTGGCCCAGCCTGTGTTAGCAGGCAGCTGTGCTGAGCCAGCCCGCCTCACCCTGCTTCCTCCTGGGGGGCTGAAGGAGCACAGTGCAGTTTACCTCCTGGGCTGAAGCTCCTCTTGGAGGGAGCACATGAAAATATTGTCAAGAAAAGAGAAGCATACACATACAGAGACTTCACTGATCTCACATAGAGTTATTTGATGTTTTAACCAAGGTGACTGGCAGGACTTATACAAAACTGTCAGCCCTACTAGCTTGTCAACATCATCCTCATATCGAAGTAGTTTCTTTAGTATTTTCTTCAAATGCTTTTAGTGTTATAAATGCAGTTACACAAGGATTTGTACTGATTCAGTATTACCCCAAAGTATATGTACTACACTGATAATCAGCGCCTTTACCTTCACCAGCTGTGATGCTCCCTGCAGCAGGAGACAGCAGAAATGATGCTGACAGTCATTCACCGCTGCTGTTTGCAGGTGGCACGTCTGCAGAGTCTGCCGTCTGAAAACACAGAAGTATCATTCAACCATCAGGGCAGGGAAATGTTTTGCTGCTTTAGCACAGCTGGTAAGGTGCTATTTGGCTGCTCCTGAGTTGCTCAAATGCTGCCTTGGATTGCTATTTCTGTTTATGAGATCCCAACCCATAGCTTAGAAACCCCACCGAGTATGGAAAGGGAGAGAGAACTCACAAATTCACTGATCTGGGAGGAAAGAACACAAAATAAATGGACATGTACAATGCCACGCTTACAGCATCCTTTTCCTCTGTAGTTAAAAAAAAAAAAACATGAAATAATGGTATGACCACACTACCACAGTTTTCTCAAAAATTAATTTGTGGAAGATGTTGGATTGCATAGATCTAAGTGGGCAAGCTGCCTTGCTGGAGGAGAACCAACACTTCCTTTGCTGCTCCTGGTAGAAACCCTGCAGCAGAGGCCAGCAGCCGTGCCTGGGAGCAGCTCCCAGCCATTGCAAGCATGGAAGGAGAGAGCTTAGCAGATGTCAGCCTCAAATGGCACAGGATTTTATGCTGAATGCTGTCTCTTCCTTGAATGCACTGCAAGCTGCTGGATGGTATTTGCAGATATGGCTTAGCCCACTGCTGACCATAGTGTCCTTTTGGATGTCACATTTTTCAACAGCTAGCTTTCAAAAATGCAGGACTGGAGGGGCTGGTAGGGCTTATGAGTCTGTAGCAATATTCACCATGCAAGATCCCCAACTTTCTGTTTAATTTAGAATTAACCAGTCTAAGTGCTATGACTACAACTCATAGCATTGTACTAGGCATGAGATTCAGTCACTATATCTTTTTAAAATTGGCCTATTGGGATTAGTTACAGAAATGCAGCTAAGCTCAGATGGAACAGTCCAGCGAGAGCGAGAGCAAGGCCGCCAATGGACAACAGTTACAACTGAGACAAACGTACTAACCAGATACCAGTCAAGTACAGAAGAAATGAATTAGCTGTTTGGAACAGCACGCTTGTGTTTGGAACCTAGATACCTCAAACAATCTGGAAGATCAACACAATGATGACTCTAAAAGGGAAAAAACCCATGTTGATAACAGTTGTTAGGAAACAGTAAGGTTTTAAACAGATGGTAAAAAGTGTCAGTCTGAGGCAAAATAGAGATCTCCCTGCTGCTCATTAACACAAAACCCCTTCCCCGTTACAGCCACTGTAATTCTGTGCCTGTCTGACTGTTTAATGAGGCCCCGTGGACATGGCTCGGGTCACCTGTTACACCCAGACCTTTTCTGGTGCTTCAGCCTGAGTGTTGTCTATTAGCTGGATCACATCCTTCTCCTCTTTTACACTGACTCAAATGGGAGAGTTCTCAGGAATAATTTTATTTTTAGATGCTGGAATACATTAATTGCAAATGTTCAAGAACACTTGAATTAAAAAACAAATCATGCAGCCAGCTCTAACTTCAGGGATATCATAAGGACATTTAGATTTCCTTATCATCCCAAGTGCCACGAGCCACTGCCATCACATCTCTGCGTGCACTGAACAACAGTAGGCTGCTCTTCGAGTCTGAGAAGCTGAGCAAAAGAAGAAGTGAGAGAGACGAAAAAAGGATTTTCCCAAAACTGAGAAGGGAAAGCTGGTGTCAGAGGTAGGCATGGGAGATGACCCTCTACCTCACCAGAAGCTGGAAGACATGAGGCCGAGGCGAGGGGGGCGGCAGGAGAGGCTCTGACCCGTCCGGGTGAAAGCTGCTACTTCACGCTTGCTGTTATGGGATGCCCTTAGCTATGATACTTGTTACAAAATACTGAATTTTGTCCAACCCCAGTGCTAATAAAAACTCAGAGCAGTTGTCACATTCTCTGCATATTTGGAGGTTCAAGGTCCACAGGTCCCCCCGTCTCCACATCAGGCCAAGAAGGCCCGCAGAGCTGTGGCCTGCAGAGAGAGCACGGGGCCGCCAGCCCCACACAGCCCTCAGAGTGCCTCCAGCTGCAGCCCAGGGTCTGACTGCAGCCCGAGGAGGGATCATCCTGCCCAGAAGTGATGGGGGGATGCCTCGTGGGGGCTGCTGACCTCCTTACTGCAGCTGAGGTCACAGGGAAGTTTTCATGCAAAAATATTGATTCTTTGAAACAGGACACTATCGCTTTTCATTACCTGTGAGAGATGGCAGCCTGAGGAAATGCATTATTTACAATAATATCAGAGCTCTTGCTTTACAAGTGTTTGTAGACAGAGAAACAGAACTGCAATCCACTCGTGTTCCCCCGGAGTGGGCAGATGTGAGCAGACCTCTCCCCTCCTGCTGCAGCTCAGCCCCATGAGGCCGCAGCCAGCTCTGCTTGCTGGCAGCTCACCAGCAGCTCACGCAGGCTGCAGCTCCACAGCAGTGCCAGGCTAGGCTGGCAGGCTGCATCGAGCCTCTGTGCTCCCTGTTAAGCTCACTTCAGTTTCCTCAACTGATGAAAAATCTATCTCGCATCAGCGTGCATTTCACTGGCCTCCATGCATGCAAATGCCTTTCTCCACAGCAAAAAAGGAGCTTGAAAACACGAGCATTAAACACACTAATTTCTTTGATACTTTGGAAGTTTTAGGTTCGGGCCAGTCAGGGTAGTGGAACAATTCCTCCTGTTATCTGCTCTCAGCCAGATCCTGCCTGAAATGAAATCTTAGATCTTCTCCCAGAAATTGCCTGCTAGCAGATTTCTTTACATAATACTCACAGCTTGCCTTCAAACGTGTGCTGCATAAATAGCTCAGGGAAAGGAAACAACTCAAAGTCACACTTAGACATGATTTGATCATGCTGCTCGGTGTCTGCCAAATACTCTCATCTTTCCACGGGAAAAAAAAAAAAAAAAAGTTTCCTGATATCCAACAATCACAGCAAATTTTCTCCATAGAAATCCCCAAGCTGACAATCAGCATTCCCAAAAAGGCACAGCAGGACAAGCAAGAGACAGCTGGCACAGGTGGCGGAGCAGCGTGGGCGCAAAACGTCGAACACGTCGATCCTGGGGAAATACCAGCGTGCTTCTTACAGGCTGACTGCCTTCAGCCTCAGGACAAGAGGTAGGCTTCTGAAATATGTTGAAAATAATAAAAAACTATCTGAATACTTTCAGTGATTGTATTTTATGGCTTAGACCACATTACTAAGAGGTGTCCAGAGAGCTGTGGCTGCCCCATCCCTGGAGGTGCTCAAGGCCAGGTTGGATGGGCCCTGGGCAGCCTGAGCTGGTGGGTGGCAACAAGCCCATGGCAGGGGGTTGGAGCTGGGTGGGCTCTAAGGTCCCTTCCAACCCAACCATTCTGTGATCGTATGAACTCAAAGTGGTAGAGCTGTCTGAAGAGCAGGCCTTGAGGCCAGCCAGTGCTCTGGGGCTGGCTTCACGAGGCTGCGCAGCCCCTGCCCATGCACTGACTCAGAGGTGGTCACTTCTACAGCACGCTGTACATGCAGATTTCGTGTGGTCGGTGTAGACAATGAAGTAACAACTTGGCAATGTGTTTACTAACCAACATGAAACATCTGCCCTTTACCTCCAAACACACACTTTGCATGTTCACAGGAGACACAAGTTTATATTTACACCACGAATACAACCACAGAGCTATTGCGAACATTAATGCAATCATGACATAAACTGTTGGCATGCCTTGCTGTCTCAGCCAGCGGATCCCTGGATACCAGTTGGCTTCTCACCTGTTATGAAAAAAATGGCCATGAAATTTTCGGTTCTACGTCTGTGAAGTCTGATTATTTATAAAATGCTATGTAGGATGCAGTGATTTTCACCCTACGTTTGCACTGTGCTCATCCAAACACGCTGTTGAGCACAGGGAGCCCATGGGAGTGCCCAGCTTCAGGGGCAGAGCAGTCGGCTCTGCTGTGACTTCAGCACGGCTCTCCCCACACAGCTCCTGGGCTCAGCACTGAGGGCTCCCTGCACGTCTCTGTGTGGTTCCTTCACCCTTCCCGTGGCTGAAACTGCTTACAGGGATTTGCTGTCACCCCTGACAAGCGTGGAAGCTCGGTGTTATTAACATCAGTTCAATGCAGACAGTGCGTGGAGGGAAGGAGAATTAACCACTGAGTTGTGTTCATTGATCATCAGGTTACTTTCCTTAGCCATGATGTAGTGTAATTGTGTTACACTATAACCACTCTTTTGCTTTCAATATCTTCTTTGACTCTCCATCCCCAGTTCCGCTATGGGTACTGGTACAGAAATCCCTTCGGTCCCAGTGCTGGATACAATGTCTCTCCACCATGGAAATGTCACTTACCCATTTTTTACACGCAGAAAATGTCACAGCCTGACTACAACACCAGTGCAAGTTCTGCCTGCACAAGGAGGGTGGCCATGACGCACGGAGCCAGGCAGGTGCAGCATACATGAGGACAAAGCGAAAATCCAGCCCCACAGCTGCACAGCTGCGTGTGGGCACAGCCCCTGCAGTGCATGCAGCACTGGCCCCCCACACAGCCCCGAGCAGTCAGCGCAGCCACGCACCTCTGCCTACCCCGTGCCAGTGGCCAGGGATGACAACTTCTGTCAGGCTTCTCATGTCCCCCGAGGGATGGTCACACACAAACCTCTGCCTGTGTTCCAGCTGTACTCCTGCGCTGGGAGAACAGAACTAAACAAAAAAGCACATTTTTTCCTACCTAAGCTCTGAAAAACAGGCAGCCAGGGTTAAAGCATCTCTAGAACTTGACAGCAAGTAAACAAAAGCAGCCAAAGAAAAGGTAGCACGTGTAATTCTAATTAAAAGGACTAGCTAAAAGCACATAGACTAGTGATTTCTTACCGCCAGAAAAAAACCTTTTTTACTCATGAAACAACATGAATTTAAATTATTTGGGAAGAGACCATCTTCTAATAGGCAGATTGCATATTTAGGACTTAAAGCAGATTGAAAGTGAAAATTACGCTAAAATCGTTGGGGAACGTAAATCCTTGTTTAATTAGCGCTGCAGGAGCTGCCAGGAATAATTAATAGGGCTATATTTAACAACTCTGGCAGTGCTTCCCTTTCAGATGCAGCTCCCTCCTGCCAACGCCCACAGGACCCGGGGCAGCCCCACGCCCGCAGCGCTGCGAGGCAGGAGCTGGCGGTGCCAGGCGAGATGGCGGCCCTGGGAAGCACTGCGGCCCTCCCCGGCACGAGGGCACTGAGAGGGACGACCTCACTCCAAGGGGAAGGTTCACTGCAAAGGTGGTGTTCAGGCAGCCTGAAAACTGGTGGGACCAGATTAAACTAAACAATCAGGTTTACCGTTTTCCTTTGTGTTTTGGCGTGTGGGTTCTCTGTGGATTCAAATATATTCAGCTACCCCTGCCCCACGTGCGAGGTGCTCTGCTCTGCGAAACGCACGCAGACAAATGACCTTTTCAGATCACACCCAAGGACTGCACAGCTCAGCTTCCTGTCTCTTGCAATTGCTCGGGGGAAAGGGCGTAAGAGCCCAGTATAAACTTGTTATCCGCTAATTTCATTTTAGCACTGTCGTCCCATTTCTTTTCCTGTGAGAAAAGGGTGTCCAGAAGAATGCTGCTGTACTAAGAAATGAGAAACAAATTACTGAAAATGAAATCGAATCCAGGCAAACTAACCCAAAGATTCCTGCTGTAACAACTGGGTAAAAATAGCTGCCCATACCCAAGTCTGCCAAGGATGCTGTGTTCGGCTCTAGAGGTGCAATTACTGCATTCCTAGAATCAAGGGCAAATCCAGCTTCCAATGGGAGACAGCAGGAATGACAATCCAGGTGGCTCATCCACAGCTTCATCAGGCATAGTCTCGGCAAACCCTGAGCTCCAGCAGCATCTCCGAGGAGACACGCATGCTGCCAGTCACAGCGGCAAGACCCAGCCTAGCCATGAGCTCATCCACTGGTTTTGTTTTCTGCGACAGGAAAACCTGACTCCAAAGCTCATCCCTGCTAGCTGGCAGCTGCCAGCCCTGTCCCGTGCACAACCTCAGCTTCTTCTTTCCTGACTGTGTAATTAAAGAGAAAAAGAGCACGAGTGGTCCATGAAAGCCAATGTAAGTGGCAGTCAAGTAATAATTGCATTCACATTAATTACCAAGGTGTTTGCTTGCAGGATTAAAAGTAAGCTGGTTTTGTTATTTTGTAGCGCCAGAAATAGTGCTGTAATATTTGGATGATGCATGCAACTGTAACTCAGGGTACAGTGAAGAAAAAGTACTTTTCACCACGATTGCCACCCATGAGGCAAGAAAATCTCTATTTTGATCTGCAACGGGAGAAGAAAAGGCTGCAGGCATAACGCTAGCTGTCCTGGGGAGCAACCATAACACAGCAAGAGCTTTCAGTTATTTCAGCACTCTCTTTAAGAAACATTTTAAAATCCAGAGCAAAGTATCCCTACTCAGAGAGAAAATTTGTTTTTGTGGTTAAGACAGAACTGGAAATTCAAGGCACATTTTAATCTCCAGTCTGCATGACATGGGAGTAATATGGTTGTCTGTGTCCCAGTTCCTCCCCTACAAAACAAGGCTGAAAATACTGCTTTTTTTTCTCTCTTTTCTTTTTTTTAAGGCACTGCCTTTTAGATTAACAGATCACAAAGCAGGTATTACATCTTACTCTGTATGAGGCACGGCATTCAGAATGAAGATGCTATAATCTCAAATGGGCAAGCCTACATTAAAAATATACTTTTATATGGTAAGATTTTAATTTTAATCTAATTCCATGTCTTGTCATGCATTACTTGGCCTGTGCTGACTTAAAGGAAAGGCAGTGACGTGCCTACGCTTAACAGTAACCCTTGTAAGAAAAACCCACCAAAACTACTAGCTGTGAAAGTGAGAGAGAGCAAGAGCTGGGCTGTGATTGCACACCTCGCACCAACACCAGCAGCAGCTTCAGCCCACCTGCTGAGAGCTGAGCCCCTCCTTTTCTTTCAGTTGCTGAACGAGCAGTTCCCACTGCCAGTGTTCCTCCCCAGGCAGCACCCTGCTCCTGGGCCTCTTCCCTCAAATCTCCACCATTGTTTGTGCCCAAAGCACTGCAGCAACACACTGGGATCCAACAGACAAGGAGGAACTGCAGCAGGGGTCTGCAGAAGGAAGGGCAGCGGCTGCTCAGCTCCAGCAGCACTGCTCTGCTGCCTGCCTCCTGTCAGGAGCGCAGACACGCACTGGGCTTATCCCCCTCCAGTCCATGCCGTCCTGCCATCGTGGACATACCTCCCTGGAAGAGGGTAACTGATCCCTTGGGAAGTGCTGCTCTAAACCCTATGTCCTCCATGCCTGGGAACTCAGCCTGAACACCTCCAGTTTCCATGCACTTGTGTGTTGCTTTCCATGTTTCATGCCCAGATCCCTACAAACCATCCCGGCCTCCCCTTGGCCATGCAGCTCTGCTTGCAGCAACGACCCTCAGCTCCACGGGCAGCTTCCTCAGCTCTGCCCAGCACCAGTGCCCTCGCTTGGCTGAGTCAGGAGGAAGCCGCTGCTCACACCAGCCAGCCGGGCTGGTCCCCTCCCTGCACGCTCTGCCGCACCCCGCGCTCCAGTTAGGCCAGGGTTTGTTCTTCAGGCAAAGGGAAGCAAAGGTCCCTCAGCCCATGGGCGCTTCCCATCGCTGCAGGCCGGTTTTCTGCAGCTCTCTCCGTAGCAGGAATGGCTGGCCCCTCTCCAGCAGGTTTTGCTAGCTCTGGCCAGGGTCTTGTCTTCTCTCTAGAACAGTCACTCCCTGTGGGCTGAGTTTGAGTGGGTTGCTCGAAGTGCAAGCAATAGTTCCTGTTTCCACATGAATTAATAGAAGGATGGTAAATGTTTCCAAATTGATTTCAATAGCTGGCTACTGAACAAGCCTGTTATCTGCATCAGTTCAATTCCTCACCAGCATCTTCTAAAGACAGTCCTGCTTCCACCTTTGCATTAATTTGTCCATTCAGAGCCTCAAACTGGATCTCAGACTCAGATCTCATATGTATGCAAAATATGCTGATAGTTCATTTAAAAGAGGAACTGTTGAGGCCAGCATGGCTAGCAACGCGTGCTAAGTGATAAATCAGACAAACACTGCCTGTCTGTGCAGATAAAGAACAATTGCATGGCAAAGGCAAACACACCCCAAATCGACTGCGGTGCAGTCTGTCTCCACACAGACCCATGAGTCATGTTGATTTGGAAAATACTTTATAAAAGCTAGTAATGCCAGGCAATCATTTTAATTAGATATGGTCTAATTAAAAAAGAATAGAGGCTTTTATAGTTCATGCCTCCCCAGTGTACACTAGGGATCCCCACTGTTTGGCAAACAGGAAAATTGTTTGTATTATTTAATAAGCATAATGCTATCAGCAGAGCTTTAACGCAGGATTTAATGCATACGCTCTGGCTCACCCCACAAAATGCCTGATGGTCAGCGTGCAGGCTGGCTGCAGGAAGGTTGCAAATGTTCCACATCTCTCAGTGAGATCTCAGAATGTCTCAAAACAGTAACGCACTTCTGAGGAACAGGCTAAACCCCTTTGGGTGTTCACTAAGCCACATGTGAGAGGTGGGTGGATTCATTCAAATACGGTAAAAATCAGCCTAAAAGTTCAAGGCAACAGCTCGGGTTGATTGGCCTCTCTGAAGGCTTTGAGTAATGACAGAGGAGAAGTGATGCCAATGCCTTTCCATTCGCCCCGTGCCTGCCCACCACCCCGTCCTGCTCCCTGCAGCAGCAGTGCCTGGCCACCTCCAGCCCACGGAGCTGCCAGCCCTCATCCTCTGCTGCCGCGCTGGAGACTGCCATGGGGAGCAAGAAACCAGCACTCTTGCAGCCAGGGCGTCAGCAGCAGCTCTCATTTTCACATGTTGTGTAATGCTCCAGCTCTGCTAGGAGAGGAAGCAAAAATACCACAAGAAAAAGCACTTCCTGTAGTATTTCTGATCTAGTCAAACCCAGGAAACAATGGAAATTACAGTGATGCACAGCGTATCAAGTTTCTTGAGTTTATTTTGCATTTCTGTTATTTCCTGTGCTTTTCACATGAATGTTTGAACTCATAAACAAGTGAGCACGGTATTATATACAATCACAGCAGCATTAAAGATGTAAAATCTTCTTTTCTCCCTGCACATACTTAAAACACTAGCTCTAGGAACAATAACATTTAATGAGAAATTGCCAGGCATTGTGCTCTACACGTTGCTCCAGCTCAGCCTGCAACCATTTAGACCCCAACAGTACTACAGATTGACATCAGTACAACCCCTATTCCTGCTCAGGAGGTCCCAGCACCTTGTCTCACAGAGCAGCCAGGTGGTCTGCAGCAACTCCACAAGAACCTATTGCTTCGGTACAACCAAAGCACACCAGGGGTCACAAAACGGCCCCTGCAGGCCTCCAGCTCCCACCTCCACCTCCACAGGGCTCATCACCTGGTACCTGCTGACGGGGAACAGGGCCTTGGAAGGAAAAGGATGAGCTTGGTGCCACGATGAGGTGGGACTCAACCCCTGTGCTTGCAGTCAGGGCTACCCAGCTCTGGCACTGGCATTCCTGCTGAAAATTAATGCTGCTGCCAGTGGTCCTGCAATGATCTGCCTCATCTGAGGTTAGATTAGGAGATGATTTACATTAAGAAAATCAATTTTTTAAAAAGTCATTGTTGGGAGTGACGCTTGATTTCTAAATTAAGAGTGCAGCCAGGCACACATCTGAGTACAAAGAGAGACCTAATTCTCACCAGAGACAGCAGGGAATCTCCTGCTCGCTCCATAACTTCACACAGGAAACGTGCTTCTTAAAATTTCTGTCACTATCTCACTCTCATGACTCTAAAAGACTTAAAAGCAAACAACCATGCTTTTTAGCTTATTCCAGCCAAGTTGTTAGTGGCAACCCCCTTGCCTTGAAGAGGAAAAATGAGTTTTGAAATGCTGTTCTTTCCAAGTACATCGCCCAAATTTTGTCATTTCCTTCTTTCAGTGAAACACACATTCACCTACCTTTCAGTAACAGAGCATCAGATGATACTTAGTCATCTGTTGCTCAAGGCCCTGCAGGGATGTCATACAGTGTGCACAGTAACTCATCAGAGCGATGCCAGGAACATCGCCTCGTCATTGAAGTCCGTTCATGTCTTTTTCCTAATGGGCAGGTAGATACCATGTGCACAGCAATGCTCCACACCACTCTGACAAGGCCCCAACAGCTTTTTGATACACCCTTTCAAGCAATGACTGTTGCTCTTCACAATGCATTGGGACCCCCCCAGGTTCCAGTGTGCTGGAGGCGAAGGCCCAGCACAGGTCCAGCAGGACACCAACGTCATGAGGGGAGGTAAAACTGAAGAGCTGAGCGAAACAGGGTCCTGGCTTGCTCCTGGGCTGCGAGACAGACAGGGCAGCTTCCAAGGAGGATGCAGGCAGCAGGATGGCCAGTTATGAAGTTTGGATGTGGATTTTTCTTCTCACATAGTGGAGCAGTGTGGAGAACAGCCTGAAGGACCCAGCAAGAAAAGTGAGAGGAGAGCCGTGACTGGCAGAGCAGCCGCAGGAGCCAATGTCTCTTCAAACTCAACACTCAGTGCTCTCCAAGGCACAGATTTATGTGAAAGGATTCTTATCCAGTGCTGTTTCAGAAACCCGTCCCCTCAGGCAGGGCCTGCCAGCCAGCAGCACGGCAGCAGCTGCGAGAGCAGGGCCGTCCCCACAGGCCTGCCAGGCCCTCTGTTCCAGCACAGCACTTGCAAAGCAAGGATTATCCTAAAAGCACTGCACTGGTAAAAAAAAAAAAAANACTATTTACACCTCAAAAAGCCATTTAAATAATACATAAGTCTGTGATAGATGGTGATTTTTTGAAATCTGCACTAATGTCCATATTTATGCACATACAAATGTAATTACATGCATTTCATAGTCATTTATCCTCCTCTGGGTGCACTGCAGCTCTCCAGGATCCTGTCAGCACTACAAAGCGCTGACTGAACACCATGTCTGCTAGCTGCATCCACCCAGGCACAGAGTGCACGTGTCAAGTGCTGCACATTTCCTAACGTCAGCACCATTTCCTAACACATGACAGGCAAATGGATGGATTTAGGCTTTCCTGCTGATCTTTATTTTTCCGGAGAATGGAGGTGTCTGTTCCCGAATCTATTAAGAGAAATATAGATAAAGCGGTAAGGTTACTGATTAAAAACAAAGGTGTTACTGCAAACCTACACGAGGATAATAGAAGCTCCTCAGAATCTACCTTAACCAGGAAACATCACTGAGATGTTGCTACCACCACAGCTGGGCCTGGAGAAAAATTCATTCCAGCTCCTTGATCCGGGCTCCTTAGTTGTCTTTAACTAGGCTAAGCGTTCCTGCACTTCGCATCAAAATCAGTGAGGTGACTTATGCGCATATCCATTGAAGGAAGGGTGGCAGGTTCTGAACCCCAGCACTTGTGAGAATAAACAGAAAAACGCGTTCCCACTCCCTATGTGTGACCACAGCCTGTTTGGCAACCCCTGGCCGGGATTATTCAGTGTATTCAGAGCTTCCTCATCGCAGAAATCTCCGGTGGCTCAGAAGGATCTCCAGCTTTGAATTTTGCATTAACCAGTCCCAACGGACCGAAGATTTGTTACAGTAGTTTTCTGCAGCCATTAGTATCCAGAGACTGACATCTTATATTTTTTGTCATTTCTGAGCAGGCTAATGCTGAGCATTCTGAGCAGAACCATCAGGCTCTTCTGTCTGCATGACTGGATTGAAGTGAATTCAATTACACGCTTCAGACAATTGTTTTTTATATTTGCTTTACAGCCCCATCCTGTGCATTTTCTGTCCTTATCTGTATGACAGTGCTCTGTACTAAAATTTACATTAGAGTTACCATACTGCTAACATGCTGGTTTGCATTCTTCCTCATGCATTTAATTGCTTCTTTTTAAAAAAGCAAGCAGACACCAGGCCCAATTTGCCTGTAACCAAAAAAGGCAATGTTGAAGCTTATGAATTATCCCATTTCAAAACTAACAGAACGAGAGGAGAAATGGCTTATTTTGTGGAGGAACAGGGGAAGAATGAGATGCATCCAGATGTTAAAATAAAATTGCAGAAGAGCATTTCCTACCCTGTTTAAGTTTGATGAAATTAACACTTCTCTTCTTGTCATGTGCCAGCGTTCTACAGAAATCTGCTGCATTTTAGGTTAGAATTGATTATTTCATTTGAGCATATTTTCATCCACCCTGCCAACCAGAGAAATGGTTCCCAATGCCAAATTCAAAACTGGATTTATGCGTGCTGCCAGTTGGAGCAAGGGCTGAGCAGAGGTGGAAGGATATAATGTTATGGAAACCTCAGAGCAACTCAAATAAAGCTGTCTGCAATTCTGGGAAAAGAAAACATCCCTTCCTTACAAATTCCATGAGTCCTTCGGTGTCCAACTGGGAAAGAATTATTCACAGGGGCAGACAGACCTGCACTCAGCTGCTGCACCTGTCCGGGGGCTCCTGCGTGTTGTCAGTTCCTAGCAGTGCTGTAAAGCCTCTCCTTCAGAAGGATTTCTTCCTTCCATGGTCTGAAATGCTGGAGATTTGTTAAAACAACACAAAGGAGGAGTTTCACCAATGCTTAACAGAACCAGATCAGACAAAGGGGATTTTCCCCGTCCTGTAAGTTTCACTGAGATATTAATAAGAGTCTTGCTTTGTAAACAATCAAAAAAAAAATTCTAACAGGAAGAGCCCGATCGTGTTCGGAAAAAAAACAGATCACTGTGCCTAGGAACTCACTCGCTAAATCTGCCCCAAAAGAACAGCTCCACCTGGTGCAAGCTGAACCAACCATGTGCTGTGACAGGTGGCTGCCAGAAAGGACCCAGTAACTGAGTGGGTACAATTATGAAAAATTTTGCTAAAAATTAAAAGGAAGAAAAGGAATCAAGTTAATAAATACTAAGCTCCCCAGAAGATACTCTATTGAAAGGTCTGTGGCTTTCACAGCAGGGCCTCAGAGACGACCTCTGAAAAAGGAACCAGCAGTTCCTCTGTGATAAAAATCCTTTTGCCTGCAGTAAATGGACAAGAAATCATACTAACAGAAAGGGAAAATAGGTCAGTTTTATCACAGCTATTTTATGCTGCTCCTTTCTATAATAAATAGCATTTCTGGTGAAGCAATCTAATTCCTGCATGGAACATTATATATTCGTACTCATTCATTTTACTCCCTAAGATGAAAGAAGACCTGAGTGACTGTACAGGGTTTGATATAACACTAATTAATGCATAACACTCCAATGTTGAATTTAGCAGTGGTTTAACCACATGGCATTCCTGTTACATGATTATGCCTAAGCATGCAACTAATCTTGTTCTTGCTAGAGAAATCCAAGAAAGCACGGCATCAAAAATTCAAACGCATTAACCCATAGGATAAATGAAGAGAAAGAAGAAAAAAATCAAAATATGTATTTTTATAAATGGGAAATCTCAAAAGCATATTTCTGCCTGCTGCAGGAGGCCCATACGTAGAGGCTAGCAAGGAGCTGGGGTGGCTGTGGACAGTGCTTTATCCAGGGCAAACACTGCTTCCCTTCCTTCTTAGCAGCTGGCTTGGAGGAACTAAACTTAGCAGGCCTGAGGTGTAGGAAACCAGATAGCAGGCTGTTTGGCTGGATAGGAAATACAGGGCTCAATGTGTTTGAGGTTAAGATTAAGCCCTCACTTCCTTTGGGTCTATTTTAAACGGTGGCAAACGATGGCATGCTTTCTTACAACAAAATGACAGATGATCAAAGGTCGAATATGATCTCTATGTCAAGCATTTGCACAGGGACCTTTCTTTGAGGGACAGGGCAGGAAGTATTTTAACATGGTGTCTCATACTTCCCCTCATCTGTGTTTGATCAAAACATCCCAGTAACTGGGTAAAGCTGGAGAACTGGCTGCGGTAACTGGCCGAGCAGCATCTGCCTGCAGCAGGAGAAGCTGCTGATTTTGGACAGAGAGTAAAAAAGATGACCACAACCTCAGCCATTGCTAGTGTGAGGAAAACAACACAGCATCATTTACCATGCTCACATTTTCAGGTGCTACAGCTGGGAAACAGAGACAAAAACACATTGAATGCATCCTTAGATGTTCCCTATTCTGGAGGTAGTCAGGGACCAAAGCAGAGAATGTGAAAACATTATGGAAACTCCACAGCAGGTACCAAAATGAAAACTTCCAAATAAAATTTTAACCAGTTTTGCCATCTGACGATGGTAAACAGGATGCAAGACTCACTGGGTCACGCTGGCTACAAATCGCACACTTGCTAAAATTACTGTTGCTATTAATTACCCAGGTTTGTACTAAGGCAGCCAAAGGAGCATGTTACCTTAATGCAAAATACAGAATGCACAACCAAAAGACAGTTTTCAACCCAGAGTACAATGGCATGCCTGAACACTGCAGCGTGTCATCTGTCAGAAGGCTCATTTCCCTCCTCTGTGTTTTTTGTCCCTCTCCTTCTCACACCTAGAAATCTGCAGAACAAAAGCCTGTGTTTGAAAATTCCTTTTAATCCAATTTTCGCCTTGCCTAAGGCACTACTGCCACAGCTCACATCTCTGCAGCTCCAGTCCCTGAGCTGGCATCCCCCAGGCACCTCGCAGCTGCCCTCCCGAGCACTCGTTCTGCTTTGCTGCAGCGAGGGAACGGCTTGCTAGGAAAGATAACCGGGATCACTTCACTCCTCTGAACACCCACAGAAAAATCATTAGTTGTAGTAAGCATTTTATTAAGCTGAAAATAAAACAAATCTATTCAACCCAGAATTTCTGACAGCAACTACTTTCGTGAAAAGTGATGTAATTTATAACCACAACCGTGCCGACTCTCATAAAGCAGCACAAAGGCTGCTCCCATTGCGAGCTGCCATGGGCTTAACAGAGCAGAGAGAAGTTGAAAGGAGAGAATGCTGAATATGTATTTGAATCAAAACAGCCTTTTCTGATGTTAGGTGAGTAGGAAATCAGGATAACATTTTTCTGAAAGCCATCGTATTTTCTCCATGCCAGGTCCTTGTGCTTCTAGCAGGACAGACCACTTCCCTCTCAGTTGGAAGCACAACTTTAATCAGTGAGAAACTCATTAGGGAAAAAACTGGTACAACCACAGGTATGTGGATATGAAAAGTAAAGTCAGAACTGGACTGAAAGCCAAAACGTACAAAGCAAAGCTTTGGGGTTAGCGGCTGACCTACCACAAGGGAGGGATTGATGCAAAGATCCAGTGTTGTCATTCACTGACAAGTATCCTTACTGTCAGAAGAACAGAGAAAAAAAATCCTAAGTGCCATCAAAAAAAAAACGTTCAAAAAATTAAATTTCAGAGCTTGTAAAAACAATGTGTTTTTTAGCATATGTCACTTTAAAAACAAAATCATGACTTCAAAGAATAATATTTGGTTGTTTTCATTTGAACTTTCAATGTTTTTGAAATTAAACGTTCTACTTAGAAAACACTAAAACATTTTCCAAGTGTCCTAAATCCCTCTTGTCTCTGGCTGAAAGCTTTTGCTAAATTTGGGCTAAAATCATTTATGATTTCAATCTCTGTAGTCTGTGTTCTGGTGAATCACCCAACTCTAATGGGCAATTAACAAGTGCGAAATAGGGAAAACATCTCAACGAAGCACTGAGCTCCACTCTGACCCCTTGTTCTCACACACATCAAAATTTAAGGCATGAGCGGTTCAGCTGAAGGCAGGCTGGCAGGTGACCAGGATAAGATGACACAGGAGGAAATGAGAATTCTGTACATGGGCTGCAGCTCTCACCCCTCAGCTTGATGCCTTCCTACATCATTAACAGTTCGTGGTGTACTACAAGCCAGTGTGAAGCGAGGCCACGGGGAATAAAAGATAAATCTCTCTGCCTTCAAACCTGAAGCCTCAGCAGAATAGAAGTGTGAGTTCTTTCAGCTGTGAAAGAGCCCTGAAGATGTGACCAACTCTCAGAAAGATGTAGATAGAGGGCAAAGGTTGTCACATTGAACGGTGTGAAGGTTGCCGAAGACAAACGTCCTTATTCAAGGCACCCCTTTCACGCTGACTGCCGACAGAGAGGGTCACCCCGACAGGGTGCACCTAGGGGCAGAGCTGCCACCACCGACCCTCAGCACCTCTGAGACAGGCAGCATGGGAGACACAGCAGGGGACGCCTCTGCGCAGGAAGGGGTGAGAATGAGCATGGCCTCCACAGCTCCCCAAACCTTCCTGCAGTTCGTAAGAGCTGCAGAATCGTCTCCAGAATAAAGCTTACCACTTGCAGATACTCCAGCTTTGATTCAGCACTGAGTAAAATGGCAACATAAATAGACACTGTTCTGTAAAAGCAATGGTCAGGTCCCGTGTGTATTTAATCAGGCCTGATGTGAAGGCTCGGGATTTTCCTTCCAACAGTGCCACCCCAAGCACAGGCCTGGCACGGATTTACCAGGGGTGCAGAAGGGAGCAGCAGCCTCCCTCCTGCTGCTGCCCACCTGTTTCGTGCAGTGGCACAGGGGAAGGCCTACAGCACTGCACAGCAGCCAGCCTTCAGGATGATAGCACCCACATCACCGACTTTATTTCTGGAAAGCTTCTAAAACATTGGGAAAGGCTGCAGAGGATAATTGTGGAGGCTTTAACTCACACCGAGTCAGTGTGGCTGGAAGGATGAGCGTAAGCTCTGTGGCACAGGACTTCTCTTGCCAGCTCTGCCCCTAAGACCATGCAAATCACTTAATCTTCCTATTTGGTTCCCCCTTTGCTAAAACAGGAATGTTAGTATTTATTTACCTTCCAACTCACAGACAAGCAAGGATTAATTAGTCAGTAACCGCTAAGCACTTTGGAGATGGTGTTCTGCACAGTCACTTGTAAGTATCATTAATTAACACTAGGCTAACAATGCCGATAGGGGCAGCCATTTCCATCAGCTGCATCAAAGCAGAACCTGGGACTCAGCCCCAAGATGGGTGCTAGCTAGAGAAAAGTTAACATACTTATAAGACAGATAAAAAGCAGTAAGTTAAGTTTATGTCCACTGGAACAATAGAACACAAAAAATACACAGTGGCACTGTTCCTGACCTAGAAAACCACAGCTCTATTAATAACTGTGGACCATGCTCTGAGATCTGCTGCTTTGCACCTTCAGGAGTCATTTACACCAACGTGCAAAGTGTTTTGGTTTTGAGGTGGTGGCAATTTCCGCCCCTACGGCCCGCTCGGCACCTGTGAGAACGGCGGCACGACACCACAGCGAGCAGAGCTGAGCACAGCAGGCGTACATTGCATACCAACATTCTGCAAAGCATTTCCTTGGAGTTCCTTCATGTCTATGAAATCCAGGCAGGCACAGTGCACCTTCCCAGAAGACTGCTTCACGTTGGGGCAGCTGTCCTGAGAGGAAGGGAGGCGAGAGGCAGGCGGGCAGCATGAGGCCTGTGACAGCGAGCTGTCCTGCAGCAGCCCACACCTCTGCCCTCCCGTGACTCGAGCAGAGAGATGGTGAAGATAGCCTGGAAAGCTGAGACAGTAACTAAAATAACTTCAGAAGATGCTTCCCCAGAGCAGCTGCCCACATAGCTCTGCTGAGGAAGCCAGGTGCAGCCTCCAAGAGCCATCAGCAGTTTATGCCTCTGGACCTAAATCACCTGTTGTGTAGGAGAAAAGACCTCCCCAGTTTCAATTGCAATTAATTATTTTCATTACATTTGCAAATATTTTGTAATTCAGTAATACAACAGTATGCATCTCTGTCTTGGTATCGGGATGATTTCAGGTGCACAACACAACATTCTTCCAACTCTGTCTGAGCTGGAGACTGAGTTTTGGGCCGGTCTTTATTATTTTAGTGGCAGCAGGGAGTAGTTGGTAAATACACAGCAATGTTAGGGGGAAATGAAGATAATGCTCTGCAGGCTTCTATTTTTCTAACCACACAAAAATGTTGGCCGGGACCTGAATGGTTAACTTCTCGCTATCATCTCACAACACTGTTGCGCAAAATAAAGATGCAAATAAGTCTTGTGGGACAAAGAAACACAGAAGTGGAAAAAGCTGAGCAAAGAGAGGGATTCCAGTTAGCTCCAAGAATTTGCAAAGCCCTTTTTTTTTTCCCCCTTCTGAGTGATGCATAAAGAGCTCAGGCCCAATGCTGTGAATGTCTGTTGGCACACACAGAACTTACACAGAGAGGCGAAGCCGACCCCAGGCGCCCCAGGCTCCTGCAGAGCGAAGCAGCAGCCTCAGGCAGAGGGATGGCTGGGGAAGGAAAGCCCCATCTCTGCTGCACTCTGTGACCCGGCTGCGAGGAAGGAAGCAGTTCCTCTACTCTCACTTCCAGATTACAGAGCTTGGAGGCACGATGTGATTCTGAGGTACAGGTTTGTGCCTAGCAATAGAAGCCTCACTTCCCACATTGCTACGTGCCAAGCCCTCTGGGGATGCCTGCGCTGGGCTCCTGGGTGTCGTCCTGTGGAGGTCAGGGAAAAACTCCTGGGGCCGGGCTCCCCGCAGCAGCAGGGCTGTCAGAAGAAGGGCAGCTGCTGTGAGGAAAGCAGGGCAGGAGAGGAGCCCCCTGAGCGCTGCATACATCTCATTTCCAGTTACAAAACCTTGTGCACTGCTGCAGCAGGGTGACAACATGTAATTAGCAACTAGGTTAGTGTTGTACAATTTACATACCTTCAACAACTACACCTCAGCACAGGAAATGAGAGGCTGAATCTCACGCTGCAGCGTGAGGCTCAGTTGTGGCTACTGTAAAGGATGCTTGACCTTTTAAGTCTTCTGATCATGAAGCTCTGTTTTCAGATACTTACAATGTGACCAAACACTAATTATTTGAACTCTTTTTTACATAACTAAATGCTGACTGTAGACTGGTCTGCTTACCCAGAAAAACATTGTTCTTTTTTCTCCCTTCTAAAAATAGAATGAAAAAAGTTTTTCATCTTAAAAATATATCCATTGTGGTATCTCTCTTCTTGGATTGCACTTAATAGGACCTAACATTAGCTTAAGCTTTCTCTGTGCCAATACCAATGCAAGTTATAAATGCATAGGTTTCTCTGAAGTAATGCCTCCTATTTATTTCCATGGAAACAACAACAGACACAAAGAGCAGGATAACACTCCTACATAGAGCTAATTCTCAGCTACAAAACACTCTTTTTCAACACAGTCAGTACCACTAGCTCTGCATTTTCACCAGCCATGAACAAGAGCTGCATGCTGTGCTCGTAACAACCTCCCCCAGTGTAGGTGACCACTGTCGCTGTTGCCACTGCAGAAACACACCAGCACCCCTCGCTGTGCTCACAGCCACTGTTTGGGCTCCACAGATGTTCAGCAATATCGATGAATGTCAGTGGGTGCCATTTTTTCCACATGGAGGAATTCAGTTCCACCCCTTTGCTCCATCCACACTCCCATGTCAGACGCCATTGTGCCAGGCTGCCCCTCTGCTGCCACCCATCACACAGCAGCAAAATGGAATGGACTGTCAGTGGGAAGGTTCATCCTCCACTGCCATCCCACCAACATCTGCCTCTGCTGTCATGGGCCAACATCATAAAATAGGGGGCATTACTTTTGGGGCACCCTGATACACGTACAAGCCGCATATAACACTGCAAAGGACAGAAAACCGAAGGCACAGACAAAAGCCAACTGTGTACTCCCAGGAGTACAAAACATCCTGCCTCACAGACACTTCGTTGCTTAATCACTTTTTCTGCGGGGTTTGTTGTCACTGCTGAAGCTCCCGGCTGGTTTTGGACACACTGTGCCGGGCTAGAAATCCTATAAATCTGAAATGCTAATGTACTTTCCACTGTGTAGGATTCCTACAATCAAACACATCGCCCACATTACTTTTATCTCAGGCCAAGACTAGCAAGGGCAAAACACATTCTTTTATTGACTTTAGAGCTTAGTCCATTAAATTTTCTGCTTTCTCAGCCTCCAAAGCCAATGACAGGCTGATGGCACCATCCTGGATTGCATTTTGCAATATT
The DNA here is from genome assembly GCA_013396635.1 of Penelope pileata. Taxonomy (NCBI): domain Eukaryota; kingdom Metazoa; phylum Chordata; class Aves; order Galliformes; family Cracidae; genus Penelope; species Penelope pileata. The sequence continues at coordinate 1,260,119 of WBMW01002239.1, forward strand.
CTGAGCCCTGCTCCGCACAGCAGCAGCACAGCAGGGGCTGGGAGCCCTCTGCCAGGCGAGGATGCACATTACTCACCGGCTGCCTGACAACGGGGGTAATTGCTTTTTATTTTTTAAACATATGGTGACAGGCAGACTGAGCTTGCACAGAAGCTTAGGCAGAGCCTCTGGGGAAGAAGAGTAAAAACACTTGGTGCTCTTTGCCAAAACGTTTTAGATGCAAAGTGGGGCATGAGCAAACCTGAACACAGTGACTAAAGCCCCCACAGGCCAGCCAGCCAGGCGAGGAAAACAACCCTTCAGTCACAGATTTTTCAGCCACCAGCAGGAAAGCAAGCAGATGCACTGCACTGCACACAGCATCTCCTCTTGTTGTGCATGAGCCAGAGCTCTCATTGTTTAAAGGATGAAAAACATAGGCTCTTGTCAGCACCACTTCCAGTGCTTCAAAACCTGCAGAATTCCTACAGCATCTCAATTTTGCTCAGCTTCCCCTGCTATTCCCACATAGCACAAGTGAACAGAACCAGCACACTTCACGTTATTTTGATCCCACCTGGCTCAGCTTCTCGCAGTCCAAGGGCAGCAGCGGCAGCACCCCACAGGGCCCTCAGCGCTCCCCCTGTGCCCCGGGCCCAGCCAGGCTGCTGCCATCACCCCCACTGACCCTGCCACAGCTCCCGGGGCTGGAAGACAGCAGCACAATCCCTATTCGTGGTCTAAAGAAAGTCTCACTCTGGGGGCAAAGACATTTTTCAATTTTCTTGCATAATTGCTTTCAAATGTAAAAGTTAACATTAAACACCTGACTGGAATAGATCAGAAAATACCATCAGGGAAAAAAAAGAAAAAAAGAGGAGAAAAAGAGTTGCAGATTGTACCCTGGGTACAATCCAAAGCAACGTCAAAGTGCTGTTGTATCTAGGGCAGTGGAAAAACATCCCTGTGGGATCCAAGACACCCAAGCAAGAACTACCCCTGCAGGCTGCCAGGAGCAGGCTGGGAGCTGAGCCCCCAGCCCCTCAGAGCAGCAGCTGCCCAGCACAGCCTGCCCAGCACAGCCTGCCCCGCAGCCACCGCTGAAGGCTCCTGGCCTTAAGGCTCAGCTCAGGACAGCTCAACAGGGCGATGTTTGTGCACTGTGGTTTTGGGGTTTTTTTGAGGCCATACTCCTTAAAGGCCAAATCACAGAGTGAGACAACAAGGACGGATCCTGCCTGCCAGCTCCTGTAAAGGAAGTTTGGTATAGGGTACATGAACAGCCCCCAAGTCCTACAGCTGAGGAATGGAGAGGGCAGCGAGGGATGGGGACGCCGATACACTTAATGATTTAAAGACTAAGAAACGTAGTGCTGTTGTTGTAGCCCATGAAGTGGCCTACCTTGAACCTAATTACTATGCTTCATTAAGGAGATATCATGAAAAATGCAGAGTGAAAACAGACGAAGTTAGTACTGAATTTCAGTCAGGAAATCCTCACAAAGTTCATTCTCCCTCTGCTGGCATTGGAAACACGGGGTCACCAGGAACCAGTTCGATGAGGAAGGCAGCTGCTATGCATCTGAGAAACCGGGATGGAAATGGATCTGCAAGGCTGCAGTGGTAGCTGCTTACAGCAGCATCACCAGATGAACATAAAATCTGTTCTAACAGCCATAGTCCACGATGTAGGTACAGAGTCCATTAATAAGTAAGATTGAATCGTTTTAACAATCCTTGAAAACAAATTAAATGGTTCGGTTTTTGATCACTGAGTCAACACACACTTCTCACGTGTTCTGGTTGGCAGCACTGCAGCCTCCTGGGCAAGAGCAGCTGGTTTGCACCGTGAGATCTATCGTCCAGATGTCAAAAAATACGTAGTGCTGTATAGAAGTTTAAAACCCATGTGTTCCTTAATAGCATACGGTAAATTAATTTAAAATAATGGCATTTTCCTTTTTTTTTTTTTTTAGCTATACTTCAAATAAGATGTTCTGTAAAATGAGGAAGATATTCAAATGTTGAAAATCCCCATCAATAAGCCGAGTTTATTACAGAACAGCTCACTGGAAATTAACTGGGTACTAATCTTTTAATACTGCAGCTGATCCCTGGTCAACCTGTTACAAGAGCAAATTGCCATTCCCAGCTGTGCCATACTGTAAGAGGATAAACATCAGAGTGCCTGGCCCTTAGGAACAACCTATTTCAAGGATATCTGCTCAGTCTTTTACAGCTAATCAGAGCAATGCTAATGGAAGCTGCCAGAGGGGAAGAGATGTGAATATGAATGCAATTTAATGCTATAGTAAGGTATAAAACAAATTGCATAGTAAGACACTGAAAACTCTGTATTCAAAGCCTGGAGAATTGAGAATTGAGAAATTAATTCTGCCCAAGAACTCATTTCAGCAAGACTCAGGGGCCTAGCACCGACAATCTGGGTTTAAGCACTTCAGAGGCTCTGTTCCCTCTCTCCAGTAACACTGCCGCACAGCTCAGGGGAGCAGCGTACCGCAGTGCCAGAGCCACTTCTGGAAAGGCTGCTGGGGCTCCCACAGCTCAGCTGACAGCACCAGAGCGTGACTACGTGCACTGGGGAACCCAAAGGTCTTTGGCTCCTACCAGCTGCTACATAAGCTAAATTTCCTCTGGAGCAAGTTGCACTCAGCACTTTTTTTTTTTTTTTTATGCTCACCAGCTCTTTCATTCCACAGATGCTTTCTCTCTTTTGCCTTCTCCAGCTTCCATTTTTTCTCCATTTTTCTCCTTCCCTACCTTGTGCTTCCTTCACAATTTCAGGATGACTACTCCATGTCACCCTGAGCAAGAGCCCGCTCTGTGCCCAGAGTCCTGCCTATAGCAGCCCGTCAGCAGTCACATGCTCTTTATGGTAGAAATAGTTACTTCCATGTTAGAGGACAGCATTTGTCCCCTAACACCACTCGCTGCCCTTTTCCTTCCTGCCCCACACTTTCCAGCTGCATCCACCAAGGACTACCTGGGCTAGCAGAGAGCTGACTGTCTCTTGAACCCCTGTTAAGCAGTGAGCATTACTCCCCACCTTGCTTACATTGTGTTATTACTTTTGCTGTTGGTTGCTGCTAGAATTGCTAATGGTGCAGACTGCAGAGAGAGCGGGGGGAGAGGAGGGGCTGCTTGACAGACGACTGATAGAAATTGGGAAGTGCTGTTAACCATAGAAAAAATGAGTGTATTTGAGAATCACTAATAAACCAGATAGCTGAATACACAGATGCTTTCCATGGCTTATACCAGAGCTAGGTTCAAAAGCTGCTACCACAGAACCTCTCCTTACCACCCCTGTAAGCTCCTTCTTTGCCCAGGAACTCTGTCCGAGAGCACCCAAAGGACTTTACACCTCAGGATGAATCAGCATTACATGGAATCGTGCTGTGGTTTTTTGTTTAACTCACAAGTCCCATCAGCAATTACCCTCTCTCCAAAGATGAGCTGGCATAGATTCATCTTTGGCCCTTCCTCCTGCTTGGGGAATATGTGGCCACCGCTGAGAGCCACCTGAGAGCAGCCAAGTTAAAAGCACTTACAGCAAGAGCCATGCAGGCAGCCCTCTATGTAGATGGAGGGTGCTCCTGCCCTGCTGATAACGCCCAAATGACGGGAATAGCCTCTCCAAAACCACAGTAAGTCCTTCCCCTTCTTGCTGAGTCTGCTCTGAGTGCAGGAGGAAGGGTGGTCTTGTGGCTCACAGAGCCTTGGCTGTCAGCATGTGTGGCTTCTATTCCTGGTGGTCACTGGCTTCTCTTGTGACTTCCAAAAAGTAACCTAACTTCTCCATCCACTGAAATGTGTTATGCTTGTAGCTGGCAGACAACTCAGCATTGTCCTCTAGTGCAAATACCATAGATGGAAGTAGTGTCATAGTTCAACATTATTTTTCTCATAAGTACTACTCAGTATAATTTTAGTTCTCTTCACCAGCTGTGTAGTGCCTCTATCTCCACGTGTATCGTGTCAAGACAGAGGCAGATATTTACACGTAATTATTCTACATTGCCTGAAGGAGGAATGCAGCAAACAACCAAAGGAAGCCAGTCCGGAACCCACCTCTGCTTCACCTTCACAGTTAAGGTCATTTTCAAGAAGGCAGATAGCAACGTCATTCATACATGTTTCTTGTAAATCTACCTCCAGGCAACTGCTATCAGATAAACTGTCCACATCAAACAACTACTGAAAGTTTTCCACGTCTCTATCATTTAGTTCTGATAGATGATCTCAAGATACCACCAGCACCGTGCACTGCAATGGGAGTCTGGCTCAGGGAGCTGATTTACATGGCCCGAATGAAACCAAAGCTGCGCCAGCACACATTCCTTGGATTAATTACCAGTGATAGCACTGAGTTTGACAGAAAGCCAACCCACCTGCAGGCCCTTTATGACAGTGCTCACCTGGAAAGCTGCCTGCAAAGACAACACAAAAGGAGATGGCACACTAGCCACATTTTTTAAAATATATCCTGCAGGTTAGAAACAATTGTTTCTACAAAAATCTGAATTCCACAGAAATTGACAAAGGCATCAGGGAGGCTTCAACTGATAATCTTCAAGTCCCACATATTCAATAAAAAGCTAAAAGCAGCAGCTACATAAGGAGTAGATAAATTTCTTCAATTTTGACATTAAAAAAAAATGAGATATTACTTTAAACAAATAATCAAGCAACCTTCAATTATGAACCTGTAATTAAATTCAGAGTTCCTGTTCACACCTTAAATCAAAAGAACAAATTTCAGGTGGCTCATCTGAACTTAGAGCTGAAAATAAACTAATCTGAGAAAGAGGGTTGTTGGTTTGGCTTGTTTGCTTCTGTTTGTTTTGAAAAAAAGGAGCAAACATGAGAGACAATTCCTGTAATCCCTTTTCCTTACATGATGACTTTGTCTCCTTACCTCTGGTGCTGCATAGCTTACGGGCTGCTATGAGAATGCAAGAAGAGATGTCATCCCAGTCAGCTGCAGAGATTTTTTTATCAGTATTGTATTGATCACCACTATCTGTGTTCTGCCACACAGTTCCAAAAGCAATTCATATTAAACTAAGCTGCTGAGCACCAAATTACAGGTTTCTACTCACATTTTAATTTCTTAGATAGCAGCAAGGTGGAGTTAGCATCTAGAACAGTCTGCTGCCTTCTGTTATTCAGAACTTTCTACCAAAATGACCCCAGATCTATGGTTGCAGAGATTGTAATCCTGTTTTTTCTCACGGAGCTACCACACAAAGCTTCTGTTCCTGCAGGGCCTCTGTGCCCAGAACCATCTGGAGGTCCTACTGGAGGAGCATTGCTCGTGTGGGTGTGCTGGGTGTGCCTGAAGGTCATTAGCTTCTGTGGTCCATACCACAGCCACTAAATGTTGATGCAGTTAGGGTGCAGTTCCAAATACACAGCAAGTTACTCAGGCCTGCTCCTCTGAAGCTATAAAGCTCCACCAGTATTTTGTTATTTAACATTTCCCAAGTATTAGCACACAGGTTTTCTTGTTTTTTTTTGTTTTTTTACTTTCTCTCATACTAGGATAGAAAGGCAAGGCAAACTGTCATGTTGTTTGACTGCAAATACAGATGACATAAAAGTTAATTTCTTCCTTACCCACACTGGTACGAATGGCATCATCTACAAGTTGATCAATCCTTCCAGTGAAAACTGTTCTGTTCCAAATCTGCCCATTTTCCTGCAGCACATATCTCGCAAGAGTCAGCTCTGTGCAAACAAACTAAGAAAGCTGTTAATGGGATCAATCTGCTCATTTCCAGCCTCTGAGCTCCCAGATGCTCCAAGAGTAAATAAATATGGAGTATAAAAGAGAAAATTAGCTGTCACAAGGTATTTCAATGCGATGATATGAGCTATTGTTGGTAGCAAAGGAGATTTGTTCTCCTGACTTGAGATGTTACAGTGACCTTCTCTTTATGGAGGTCAGTCTGAAAATCAGAACCAGCAGCAGTTCATCTCCTTTTTCCCTCTATTGCATTAAATTCCTTTTCATTCCTTCTCACCAACATCTGTTTTTCTCACATCTTCTTTCCAGAGCATCACTATTCTGTGTAGGGCACGAACGCACAGTGCTGCTGTGGGCAGCCGCACCCCACCCGGTCTGCAGGCCCCTCAGCGCTGTCCTCAGGGAAACACTTGCTTCCAACTCTTCACTCTTGACTTTTGTTCAGTTTTGGTCATTTTTTATGTGAGGTCCATTCTCAACAGTTGCAATATATACCCCGAGTGTTTGTACTTCATGTACTGAGAAGATATGCTTGGCAGGTCAACACAAAGCCTGCCATTACACGTTCCATAGAGCTCTCAGAGCCTCAGCTCCTGGCGATAGAGAGGCCCGGACCGCTGGCTGCTTGCTGCACAGCTCCCATGGTGAGCTCCAGCCCTTTAACCTTCACACAAAGCAAATCACATGCAACCTAGCACCTGGGAAACTTTCACATTTCCCAGATGGAAACCAAAATGGAACATTTTCCATTTGGTATCTTAGATGCTGTCTGAGCTCTTACAGCACTATAGTAAATACAAGGAGATGAACATGGGGAATTACTCAGAAGCAGGTTAGGTTTCCTCAGACACCAAGGGCTGCCAGCAAAGCATGGGGTTATCCGCTGGAAGCTCTCCCTGAGGGGTGAGCACGCCAGGTCAGGAGGCTGCCCTGTGCCTGGGGCTCCGGTCTGCACAGCGCAGGCCCCAATGCGCCCCAGATCCAGGAGAGCACTGAAATAGAGCCAGGACTCTCCCACCGCAGCCTGCACTCTGCTGCTCGCTGAAGGGCACTTAAACGTCTCCTTCCTCTGTCCGTGGTTATTTCATTCCTCAGTGACCCTCAGCAGTAAAGATTTATTCTATTTTTAAGCAGTGCTTCAAGCAAATAGGAATCCCTCAGGGAGCTTTCTGCACGATCAGGAGACTTTTTCTGACCTTCAGCCTCGGATGTCCCCCACTCGCTCCCAGCCCTCGCCCACCGCAGCCCATCACGCGCTCACAGAGCGCTGCAGAGCCGAGCCTGCTGGCACCGGGCCGCTCACAGGCGGCCACTCCGCAGGCTGCCGGCTCTGCTTCCCCTCCTGCCCGGAGGCTGCGCTGCCGGCGGGCAGCGGGCACAGCTGCCGCGCTGCCCAGAGCCCCTCAGGGAGGGGCGGCCATGGCGCCCTCTGCCGGGCTGCGCGGGAACAGCGCCGGGCACGGCCCGCTCTCAGCTCGCAGAGCTTCCTCGGCCCCGCGTGCGAGGAGGGCAGAGCACACGCGGAGGGGAGACAGAAGTTCCCGGAACGAAACACTGCAGCTCTGCTCCCCCTGAGCTCCAGCAGCAACAGCATGGCAGCTGAGTGTTCTCTTCAGGCAGCAGACCTAGCCCTGAGCAGCACTGGGACTGCTGTGGAACAGATGGAAACCCTGCTACCTCATACTCCAGAAGGAATGGCCAAACCCAACCATGGGGCAGGAGGCTACATTTCTTCTCCTAGAGGAAAGATAGTCTTCAAGCTTCCTATGAACACATCCCAGCAGCAGGCTCTGGCCACCAACCAGCTTGGGAACAGGACCGTTTTCCTGGTTAGCATCACGGGTTTGCACACTGCAGTATTCTTTACCCCAAGCACTGAACTAACAGAAGACCTCCACCAATGAAGCCTGTGGCACTTCAACAAGGGCTGCTGCACGCCAAGAGGAGACAGAGGATGGGGAGCAGCACTGAGATGGAAATCCATCTGCCAAAGCCCTGCAGGAGCACAGCTTCCTGCCAGCATCACACTGTGGAAATGATGCATGCCATCAGACTACAGTCCAGCAAATGCCTCACAGCAAAGTATGGATGTTAACTACCAGTCTCCAGGAACAAACGAGAATACTGAGTAAATCTTCCTCTTCATCCCCTTCCCCCCAGGCAAGAGAAAACACACAAGTCTAGAGAAACAATCAACCAAAACTAGATACTCCTTCTGGGACCAGTGAGCCATATTTGATGTCTAAGTCAAAGTAATTTCAAGGGGATGGTGGTGCCAATGAGCGACACAGAAGTGCTCCTGCTTGAGCTCCAATTACCTGCAGAGAAATGCAACACCGCAGCAGCAGCAGCTCTTCCTGTGCTGCACCAAAGACAGTCTTCTGCCAGGCTGACTGGTAACAGCAAATCAAACATTTATGAGTCAGATGGATCAGATACGCACGCTGCCCCTCATTCATTAGTGCAGACACTTGGGGGGTGGGTTACAGCCAGGGGCCCATTACTGCCACCCCCAGCAGTACAAGTCTTTGTGCAGGCAAATTGAGGAGTTCTAGGGAACCCCATCTGCCACCCACATAGCACAACCTGACTGATTTTTCCTAACCCATAAAGAGTGGCATCTTGTTCGTAACAGAAGTCACTCACTGTGATGATGGAGGAGTCACAATTTGTTATCTCCTCATCACCTGGTCAAAAGCTGCAATTACATCTTTCTTCCCTAGGGAAGCCTTTGCAAAATCTGCCCAACTAGTGAGAAATAAGCTACAAAATTGGGAACAGAATTCTGAAACAGTGCTGCCCCACATACAGCAAGCAGCCTTTGAGCTGACAGAAGAAACCTTTACAGCAGCAGTTGACAACGTTTGAATAACCATGCCCAACAAAGGTAACACTGATAGTGTATTTTCAGAAGGATGGCTTCAGAGGTACAGCCAGGATTGAGACAGTGATCTGTACTAGGTCTTAGAGAGCTTATAAACAGGAGGGAGAGTACCTTTTTTACATGGTCTGATGGTGATAGGACAAGGGGGAATGGCTTTAAACTAAAAGAGAGGAGATTTAGGTTAGACGTTAGGGAGTCTAATATTCTAAACATATTTAGAATATTTATATTCATTCATTTATATTTATATTCTAAACATATTTAGAATATTAGACTAGGATGGGAGTGGTGGATAAGAAGTCATGTGGTGTGTCAAGCACACAGTCTGTAAACAGAAGGGCATTTGTTAATAAGTCCAAAGGTGGAAACAAACGGGGTTGTGTCAGCTGGAGCATGTCCAGAGCTGCTATACACTTTCAAGCTAAGCAAGAGCGTCCACAAAACAAACTAGTGGCTGTACCATGATGCTGTGGCAAAATCTGTAACATTCGGCAAGCAATCATGAGAAGTCTTCTACCTGCACTCAATTACATTGTTTTAATGTGAAGAGCTAATGTGGCTCTCAGTGCAGACCTCGACCCAGGCTGATTCCAGCAATTTGGAAATACTGAAATATAGGATGGTTTTTTTGGTTTTTTAACTCTTCAAATTTAAGCAGGTAGTGTTGTACTAACTGTTTTTTAGTTTCATGCTGGTAGAGAACCCTTCTATACACCAACAGATCTTACTGAGATCTTGACATTTAAAAAGCATTTTATGAGAGGAAAAAGAGGACTATTTTCAATTTCAAACTTTTTCACTAAAAGTGAAGATAGCCATGGCAATTGGTATGAGGTATGAATTCTAGTATTTCCTTACCCAAAGCAGAGACGAGGACTCTTGCTTTGTGTAATTTGCACCCAAGCATACTACACCCATACATTGTGGTAACTCACGCTGCCACAATCACAACTATCAATATGGCCCAAATAGGTTTGTGCTGCATTATTACTGTTTTTCTTTTGTTGCAACAATAACGCCAAGGAATTAACTCGAATATTTTATCTAGACAAGCCATTCCTCCTTTCAAATCACTATTACAATGCAACAGTAGATGGCACTGCTCGAGTTCAAGCTGAATCCACACACTTTCTCCACACACAGCTAAGGGGGCAGATGAGGCTCACCAGGGAGAGACTGGTTCACCCATGAATGAATAAATAAGGATTGTAAAGCAAATGCCATATGTTTTTTAATGTTAGTGCTTCCATGTTAGTGCCTTCGCAAGAGCTAAGCTATAGGTCAAACATGATAGCAAAAAGCTTAGTGCAAGATGACCCATTCAGAAGTCTATCTGCCATACTTCCACCTTTCTAATCAAGGTTTTTGCCTCCACCTATTTCAGAGGGATACTAGACATTCTGCTTTACAGGATCTCACAGGAGACAAAAACAGTCTGGACTTAGTTTGGGTGCTACTGACATTATTTAAGAGAATTTACTGGCCACTTCTCTCCAGTCTCGCACTTTCAGCTTACAGAAGAAATGTCTGCAGGGTACATTTGCTCCTTTGAAAGCGTTCAATGAAAAGGCTGTTCTGGAAGCTACTCCAGCCACAGCACAAAGGCAGGGCTCAGACCTTGTGCAGGGAAAAAAAAAGGTTTTATACATGTATGACAAGGTATTTCTGTATGTGTACACATCCTGTGTGGGTTTATATACATATACTACACATACTAGATTCCATGGTTAACCATTTGACAAAACAGCCTAAGAGCTTAAATGGACAATACTCATTTTCTTAACTGACAGAACAAATAATTATACCCTGAATTGCACAAATATTGCCAAAATACAAAGGAATTTTTAGTTACCAGACACATTACCAGACACCAGAATTGCTTTGAATCTACAAACACTTAGAGCAAGGCTGCCAGTATACTAAATCCACTGTGTTGAATATCCTCAATCCTCACCAATTACATTCTTCACAAAATAGTTTACATTAGTATCTTGCTTTAATTTAAGCTTTAAAAGCCATCCCCAAGACCACTCAGTTACCAGAAGGAAGCTTTTCAAAACCACGCTTTCTTACATGCCATACAGCCTGCAGGTTAAGACATCCTTTTGTATTTCAGTACTTTATACATAGCAATATTACATACTGCAGAACGTTTTCCCATGCTTTCTCTAACCTTTAAATAATTGTAAGAGTCTGAAAAAATACCAACACATTCTGCTGCAGGCAAATGCAGCTAGCTCTGATATTTGAAACAAGACAGCAGAAGGTACCTCCACCTGAACCTCAGAAGGCTCATCTGGCTGACAGGAAGTAGCACACCCAGCCCCACCTGACCAGTGATACAGCACCCACTTTTCTTTTGCAGAACGGAAAACTGCCAAGTGGCTTTCAGCACAGCGTTCACAGCAGCATTTCCACAACCGGGCAGGCAAGGCAGCTTGGGCCTGGCTTGGTGCAACGGTGAGGGATGTCCCCTGCTATAGCCACTGGAGCAAGCTTCCTACCAGGAAGCTCACCACAGCCAACAGTAGGGGTAAAAACAAAATGGCAGCCCTAAATTCCAAGCCACTGCTGTAGTGCTTTCTAAGTCTTTATATTACTGAGTAGCATTCGTGCCCAACATACATCTCAAAGTGAAAACAAAGAAAGCCTTCCCTTTCACTTCTGGGCCTCTTGTATTTAAGCCTATGAACCTGAACCTATTAACTTATTAGCAACTCTACAAGATTTACTTCCCCTCCATGCTTGTTTCTTAACTGAAGAGGTAATAAGTTATAGAGCAATATTTTTCATATTATCTACAGGGACCATCTTTACATACCTTTGTCTTAAAAGATATTAAACATAAAAGCTAAAGGTACAAAGGGAAAGTGATTCTTTTGGACAGTACAATTCAGCATGTTTCAGATTAAACATCTTAAGGGAGGAATCAACCTACAAATCTGTCACAACTAATTTCAGAACTCAGAATGCACCTTGGAACTGCATTATTTCAGCAGCAGTTATGATAACATTAGTGCAATACACTGAAAACTGAAGGAAAAACTTTGAAGAAATGGTTGAGATATCTGCTTACCATTCTGTTTTCCTTGACCAAGACATAACAAACTTTAGTGATGATCAAAGTCTTTTCCAAAAGGGGAGAACTGTGCTGTCCTAGACAGGTAGCCTATCCATGGTTTGACTGTTTTCTTCTTTCCTCAGTGCTCTTTCAACAGAAATTGAAATGTAGTTGCAAGCGGTAAGAGTTAACTGTTGCAGATCCGTGCATTGCAGATCTGAACTGTTTCAGAAAAACAAACATAGGTAGTACTGTCTGTGCAACAGTTCCACTACATTAAGAAGTGTTGCATCAGGACCAGTTATTGGTAAGACTGCAGAATTCAGCTTCCCAATAGGTTCATTTGAAAGTAACACTACATACCCCCAGCTTCAGTAAGTTGCATTTTCTGTTAGAGTGGGAAGGACCGTGCAACTCAGACATTCACAGTAATCAAGCACTGATACGTGCTGTCAGAGACAGATCATTGCCAGCCCAGCCTTTACAGAGAGTTTTTTTCTTTTAAAAGCATTCTTGTGTCAAGTAGAACTGTGTGTGTCAAATTTTTCATTTAGGAACAGTGCACAGAACATGTACCTCTTCCACTATATAAAATGAAACTTCTAAATCGCATTTGTTACAGCAAGAGTATTTGTATTAGTCAGAGACAAGAAAAGCCTCCTTAAGGCTTTGTTTACAGTTTTCTTTATCACTGGAAGCACTAGTGTGAAGAACTCATGGAGCTGTCAAAGCTAGCTACTGAGCATGCTTCAGGAGGAGAAACAAGCTACACATGTAGAGTAAATTAAAACAATTACCTTGATATGGTTTCATATTGATCATTTCACAAACAAGATTAACATCAAAGGAAGATAAACATCAAGAGCACAAGCAAACATTTGTCCTGATTATTAACAAATTGATCATGCAGATGCAATCACGCAATATTGTTTGATGAACAAGCAGAAAATATTGATCATTATTTGACCTTTCATTAAGTAATGAGACTTTTTAAAAAAAAAGCAACAATCAACTATAAATATCTCAATCTCAAGCTAGATGTTAAAATATCAAACAATAATGAAGTATTAAGCTAGTCTTAAAAATACTGTTAGACAAATTACTTTCTCTTTTTTTTTTAAAAAAAAAAAAAAAGCGAGAGGGAAAGATAGTGCAATAAGGAAACATCATCTGTGTACCAGGCCACAAAAAAAAAAAGAATCAGCACACTCAAACCAGATAAGGAAACAAACATTTATTAGAAACCAGTTGTTTTATACAGCTAAAAAGGTAAACATTCATTTCTTAAGAGAAAGAATATACAATTGAACAGTCATCACTGAGGCACATAATGAGAAATGAAATTTGAAGATGACTCCATCTTTTCAAGATTTGAAAACATCACCACCATAATTTTCAATATTCATAATGGCACTTACACACTATAAAAAAAGACTAAGTCTAGAAGATACACATTTCTGAAGTCATCTCCTTATCACACACACATTACATTGGCTCATTGGTCACAGTCAGACAAAATGATTGGGAATCATTACTGATCTCACAAATCCCACAAAGATACAAAATGTTGGCAAAACCAAGAAACATTCAGATCAGAAAGGCTTTGTACATATGGATGACTTGATAGAATGACTTTTCAGTTTTAAAAAAAATGCAAAGTCCAAGGTTTCCCTAAATTGAAGGCCACAAGACACAGCTAAAGCTGTCACTTTCTAAAATCTGATAGAACATTTTATAATACAGATCTTATGGAGTTACGTATCAGTTTATGACCACGGAAGCACTGAACACAGACTTACATCTGGCCTCCTGTTTGAAGAGCATGGCCCAGTCTTCTGTACATAGAACAAGGGGTGTTGGGGCAGTTCATACATTTGATTTTGTGCATACACACATACATATGGGACAACTGTTTGTGTGTGTTTGGCTTTGTGTGTATAAACAGATCCTCAAAGACCTTACAGGAACAGCATAGGAACAGAGCTCTTCCTGCAGTAATCCAACTTCAGGAAATGGTCTAAGAGAAGTGGCTTTTAGAAGGTCAACGTAAGTATACTGATCTCTGTGAATTTGGGATTATCGTAAATTCAGGATTAAGATACCATATCAACTGCAGAAAGCAGAAAAAGCTTAACAAGTGAGTTCACCAATAATTGTTACTATCTCAATATCTGGGTCTGAAGGCAACTGAAAAAAAATTACACCACCAGCCCCAGCTCCACACCTCTCCAAAACAAGGGAGTGACTCTGGAATTGCTTATATCTACTTTCTACATAGAAGAACTCGTGCTTTATTTTTTTTTTTGATGAGGAGCTGTTTCTCAAGTACTTACAAGTTCTCTGCTTGTGCTTTACTTGCATCATCAATGTGAACCTAACGGGCACCTGAGATCCACAGTTCCATTTGGTCGCTTGGACAAAATGCTTCAGTATTTTATGACCCAAATTTCACACACAGTCAACACACACAGTGCACAGACTATGAGGCAAAGCGGATTTATCCCACATGACAAGCCTGTAACAGCTTTACATAACACAATCCCCTATTTGCTAAGAGCACATAGTAGACTGTAACCCTTTTGAGAGTAAGGGAAGAAATTGAGTCCAAAACCAGAAGCATTTTTCTCTTCAGGGCAGCTATGATGTGCTCCAAATTCTTGTCTGATTTAGTTCTTTTCTTCTAACATAGCCAATAGCTAATTCTTTATTAGCTTAATACTGGATCCTTCACCTCATTTTTAAACACTAATTTACACTTCCATGGAATGGATCCAGTAACACAGTAGCTTTTTCTGTTTCTCTGTATTATGATTCTATAAAACTTGCAACTGTAACCTAAAGCTTGTCATGCTAGCATTTACAAGTGCAACAAAAAGCAGGTCCAATGAAGCAAGATATTAATATCATGGACTGCATTACAAAAACACCACATAAATCAACTGAGGTATTCTAGATACCATGGAGCAGTAGTTCCTCAGGCTCATATTCTTTATAGAAAAAACAGGCTAGCTTAAAGACAAAGGTGGTGGGCTAGGTTTTAACATGTCACTCTATCCCTTCCTGTACCTAAGGTACAGTTTTTTAGAACTTAGCCTAAGTCTTCAAAAATAACAGTAAGTGCTTACTTCTAGAAGTGCAAAATGTTGTCTGTGAATGGCTTGAGTACAGGCAGCATGACAAAACAAAGTCACTTTCATCTCTTCAGTATCAAGGCAGCATCAACTTCTCCTACCTTTGGTTTCAACTGAGCCAAATTCAGTTAGAGAAGACAAATACAAGAAAAATAACAATAGAAAATGCATGATTTCCTGAATATATAAACTTTGTTGATTTAAAGATACAAGTTCTTTTTTCCTCTCAATTCAGTGACATTAAAGTGCAGTATAGGTATCTGTTTACAAATGGTGAACTAGAAATTAAGAAAAGTTTCTTCCCACTTCAGGGCAAAAACAGAAGTTGCAGCATCTTTCCACAAAGATGAGTCTCTAGTTGCAGAGAGAGATTACTTGAGAAATCATTTTTGTTCTGATAATTCCAACCAAATTAGAAACATCTCACCTTTTTCCTTGATTTCATGCTATTCCCAAATTCTGCTTCATTTTTTCATACACAACATAGCTGATGCTGACAGCTGGAAGAACTTTCATAAAATTAGGGGCTATACCCCTATAAAGTCCTTGGATTCCTTCTGTAGCAATAATTCTTTGAAACAGACCGACCATGTTTAGCTGTGGAGCTCCTTCCACTGAGGCTAGAACAAGAAGATAACATTATTCAACAATTCTAGTAATATTACAATTCTTAAGGAAGTATTAAACAACTGGGTAGCAAGCTATTTCTAGGGCCAGTAATTAAAATTTGTCCTCACAGCAAAATCTCTCTTTAATCCCCAGATATTCAAGAGATCCATGTGCCCAAATCCCACTGAAATGTATTACTCACGTACACACCAGACAAATCCTTCAAGTTTTCTTTTTTCCATTTTTTTCATTCCCATGCCCCTGCTACAGCCATCACAAATTATGCAATTTTAACATGACCACACACAAATATTTTCAGTGCAACTGGACTCACCTTGAGCTTGCATGCGTGTTCTGACAAGAGCGAGGGGGTAACTGGCTAACTGCCCACATGTGCTGGAAATAGTACCACATCCCAACAGCACAAAAACCCCTGGGTTAGCAGAGCTTGATGCATAGTGTTCTAGCCATGTAGTCTTTAAGAGCTGCCAAGATATAAAATTAAGACAAGATATCTGCATTCAAGAAAGTAAATACGTGCTTACTCATAAGACTTGCTATGAGTTCAATCCTGAGAAAGCACTAAGCTCACTAAAAGTACATATGTAGAACTGCTGTAAAGTCTACAGAAAAACCTTTGCATATGGCAAAGGATTTCAACCAGAAGTTAGTGCCTAGAAGATAAATCCTTAAATATCCAGCCACAGCACCAGGCAGCAGTGCCTATACTCTAGACCAGTTAATACTTGGAAAGCAATGAGCTAGCACCCCACTGGGTGCAACAAAAGCTCACACAGCTGGGCACATCACTCCATGCAGAGGTAAAGATGCAAACTGTAGAACAGAACTCCCATATGAGTTGGAAAACATTTGCTCAAGCAATTCTGCTGATTATGATTACTGCAGTATCACAGCAAGATTTGTCTAGACTAGAAGAAAATCAGTGTGTCCATACGTTACTTAACACATTTTGAAGCAACACCCAAAATCCAAAGGCAGATAAAACATTTTAATTGGTGCTGATGGATGCTAGTTCCTCTCATAAGGAAACAGTGCAGTATTTCAAACTCCTCACAAGAACTACAAGTCAGCTATGAAGAATTCTGGTGACATGAACAGATACATAGTGAAGTTACTATAATCCAGTTACAAATGAGAGAATTGCAAAAAACATGCCTACCTGCAGGATAGATAATATGATTATCAGTCAGGATTTTAAGGCTCAGGTTTGCTATGTACAGGTTATGTTCCAAGCCAACAGGGTAATTTAGTTATGCAAGTGTTGTATTGCCAAAATCTAAACCAATCCTTCCTTGTGAGTAGATTTCTCAGTTGATACAGTAGAAGAAAGGAGCCCTGCATGTTAGAAGGAACTGTTGGATGTAAGAGGGCCCACCTGCACAGGCATTCCTCCAGGGAGGGCAGAAATGAAAAGTACTGAAGTCTAATAAGTTCACTGGCAATTCCCATGTATCTGTTTTAAATTAAAGGGAACTGCAAAATTAAAAGCAGATTATAAATCTGACTCATACAGATCTGACTACAGAACATTTACTCTTTTAAGTTACCTAGTGAAAGCTACATACACTCAGTGATCTAAACTCACCTCATAAACAGCAAGGTCGATGCCAGCATAAGGAATTATACCCAAAATGTTAGGAATATAGCCTTTGTAGAAGGCCTTTACACCTTCTCTTTTCAGGATCTTCTTAGCACAGTCAAACATCCCAGAATACTGCCCTGTTTTACCCACAGCCAATCTGGTCTTTAAAACCTGAAGGGGAGAATCAGTAGTCTTAATTACATACCTACTTATTACTGCAGTTCATAAATACATTAAAACACAGTGCATCTCTGCTTATTTCCTTTTCTGAAACTGCTTTGCATTTTGGGATTTCAAGTCTCCTTTGAGATGATGACTGTTAAGGTCTGGTTAGCAGTAGGTTTCTTCAGCTTTTATCGTCAATGCAGAGTAGCACAAATACTGACATATACTAGCTTACAACTTCATCCAAAAAATCAGAATATGATCTTCTAAAATTTCATTTTACCTTTCTCTACTTCATTAAAGCAAGCAGATACTGATCAATATGAAGGCATCAGTGCAGGCAATATTTAATAAGCATCAGCTAAAGAACAAGTAAAAGCACTAATATTCTAGCAGATCATACTTGTCACCTAGAAACAACCAAGTACATTAAGATTTTTTAAAAAGCATGACCCCGTGAGAGGTAGTCAAGGGATATAAAGATTGCTTCTCACTAATGAAACACAGCATCTTATTAATCATTTAAATGAGCCTATACAGCAGCTTAAGACAAAGAGAAGAAATGAACAGCATCCAAAAGAAACCACAGTGAGAATTCCTAAGAAGAATTTGGCCTACTTTAAAACCTCTTAAGACTGCAGCCTCCTCATGAGTTTTCTGACACTTCACTTTTCTCCTCTACTCAGAAACATCCTAAACATGTCTAGGACACTAAACGGGAACATCTTTCTGTAGCATAGTTCACCTGTCTCAACTGACCAGCCTAATCCTGATGATCAACAGAACATCCATCCCAGTTAATTCCTTATCTTGGCCATCTCTCTCCTCAAGCTCTCTCTGATGCAGCAGCTCTCACAGAAAAGATATAATTTCAAAAAGTAAGATCACTCACTGTCAGCAACCAAAACAGGCAGGTTTTATTACAACTCACATCCCTCCTTATGGAAAGGGACTTAAGTTATATGTTCCCACATTATTTCCAAATGTGGATGTTACTATTGGTTTAATCCCAGCCCCAACACACATTCCAGTTATTTGCACAAAAATATTTTCTGAGGAATGAGCAAAGGAAATGCTTCCTACTTCTAATTAAAAAAGCATGATATGAAATTACTACCCTACAGCAGTTAATAAATAAATGCTAATTAAATTGCAACATATGTACTACCACATAGAAATACATCCTAGAGAGGATAGACCAGTTAATCCATCAAGTCTCTGCTGTAGCTGTTTTATTCTCTCTCCACACTTACCTCCTGATCTGATTCAGCTCCCAACTACAACGCAACAACTTCATCAGCTCTGCTCCTGATAAGACCATTCCTTGCTTACATACATAGTGGGAAAGATCTAGGTCCAATTCAGAAAGTAGCCTGAATGTGTACTTAACTTTAAATGTATTTTTTCCTGAATTAGGTTTTAGAGACATTTAAACATTGCTCTATAGAGAGACAAATACTACATTTCAAGAAGTACAATCACAAAGAACAATCACACAACACAATAACCCAGATTTCTTGTTCACATACAGAGGCAAGTGACACCATCACCTAAACTCCCATTATCTTTAAAGAAGCAAAAGACATTTTGAAAGGACAACTACATATACAGGTATCAATTAGATTGAACACTGTATATTCTACAGTGACTAGTACTGAAATTCTAAAAGGAAGTCCAAAGTAAAAAAAACAAAAAAAAAAGAAAAAAGCATAGAGGGGTATACATACAGGAATTCCTACAATACTTTCAAGTGTAAGAATGCCCAACCAGACATTTGGCAGTCTACAATGGAAGCAAATTCTCTGTTACTAACCTCCATGGGATAGATAGAAGATTGTGCTGTTGCCCCAGCCAAAGAACCAGATACAAATCTTTCAATGGTGCCTAGATTTCCATCATCCTTAGTGAGTATCTTCTTATACTGTAAAGATGAAGTACATAAAATATCACATAATTTTTAGGAGATGCAAGAGTTACCACTGGAGTTAGGAGTGCATATAAAATGTCTTTTCAAGCTTCATTCATCTTTTCACATATTAACAGTTGCATTTACAAACCCAAACTTAGTACTATCCCCACCCCAAGTCGGTCAGCAGTGACTCACAAAAACAATAAATACTGTAACACGCAAGGATCCTGTACATTAAAGGCACCAGTCGCAGTACTGTCCACGAACAACCTACACTGCTGCCAAGGCAGAGAGGCATCTGGCTCCCTCGGAGATCCAGTTCTCCAAATGGAGAATGAAAGGTCAGCTAACAGGTTCACTGGGGCACCTACAGAGCTGGACAGATTGTTTCATTCAAGACAGACACACCATCATGCAGTAATGCTGCAGTAATGCACCGATCATCAGCTCCCAAAAGGCTGAGCAAGAGTAAGGAACAGTGTGCTCACAGCTTCTCTATGAAATCTGTCTGCCATTCAGTCTCGCGATATCCCAAAATTTAGTTTTGTTGCTTTTATTTCATTTTTGTACAAAGATTTGCAATGTTATTTTAGTCTCACTTGAGGCAAAAAAGATCGGTTAAATGCACCAGAACTGGAGTTCATTTTCCAAAGGAGGATTAGGCCTTAACATGATGCGTAAAGCAGATTGAGGTAAATATAACTCTGAAATCCAGGATGAGGGCATCTTATGTAGCACCATGATATCTGACTGCACAAGTCCAGCGAGTGTAATGCGCTAAGGTTTTGGTTGTTGTCACTTTCAAGCTAAAAATGAAATTAATGCAGTACACCATATGAAGTTATGAAAACTGAAGGACCGTTTAAAATTAACATCAGATCTAGTTTATTTACGCTGCTTATAATGCAACAGCCAAAGTAGCAAAATCATATTTCCATTAGCAGAAAAATAGACTATTTTAAACCTGAGTTACTGTAAATTACTATGACAAAAATCCCCAACCATGACAAGAACTCCTATATAATACAATAGTGCACAAGGAAAACACTGAGAACGATACAGAATTTTATATGCTATTATTTTCATTCCCGATTTAGCAACCTACCTGTTCATAAGCCCAGAACTTAATAGCTGTTTCAGGAGCTATTTTCACAACATTTACACCATTTCCCCTCCAGAGGGATCGAACACCACCTTCTTTCAACATTTGCTTAAAACCACTGGCTATATTCATTTTGTTTGATTTCGAACCATGAACCTAAAAAAAAAAAAAAGTCAGAGTAAGGAACAGTGCTCTGATCAGGCTGTACAACTCATCACCTACGTAGCCAGTCATTGCTTAAATAAATCAACTAGCAAAGAATACATCCACTATTGGAACTCTTATCTTAAATCGCACAAGTAGTGTAATACCTGGTTTGCATTTTTGCCAATATCACTGTGGAAAACACCCTAATGGAAAAAATATACAATCTGTTAAAACAGAACAAGACCTCCAGAATTCAGATACGGTATCTGGCCATCAGTTTTCTGTAACAGGTCTCTATAACTACAAGGGTATAATGGAAACTAGGAAGCTCATAAACATTGCACCTACCTGCATCATCACTTTCAGGCGATCTAAAGGTGCTGTACCTGTTCGAGAGACAGCACCAGCCACTCCTCCTGCTAACAGCTGCTTCCACCACTGTCCAGTCTTTTTCTCTTCCTCTGTGAATTCATCTGGAACAGTCAAACTATCTCCAATATCCAACACCTATTATAATCCAAAGCAAAGAGGTGCAAATAACCACCTTATTCCACCATCCCAATTTTATCAATAGTTCTAAATGCAAATTAACCTACCACCTGAGATCATGTAAGAAAGATGCTAGTTCAAAATTTAAAAGAAATCTAATTTACACTGGAAAATCAACTTGCTATGGATTGCCACTGCTATTCAATTAACAGCATTTTTAATGACTTCTACACAGTTATTGAGCATATACCACAGACCCACCATTTCAAAGATTGCACCATCATCATTAAAAATTACGACAAATTTCCGTCTGGAGCATGACCCAAACAAAGACATCCTGTCATGACCAGTAAACCTTTCCAGTGAGCACTAAGGCTCAAATGCTTACATGCTGATACTAACCTTTCACCAGACAGCCTTCCAGGATTAGCCTGGTAATCTCTTAAAGACACTAACAAGAGATTCCTCTCACAGTAATTTATTCATACATGTGGTACTCCCCCCCCTCACTGATATTTTAACTACTATTTTTATAGCTGATATTTGAATATTCTATTCCCAGTAGCTGTTGCATAGTACTTCACAAAATGATGAAATTGACAGTTTTATGAAGTTTCCTCTCATCATCAGTTACTCTGAAATACACATTAATGAATTCTACTCAGCTATAAAAGTCTGACATTTCATTAGCAGTTGCATGACTGTATTACCATTCAATTTGATCAAAGAACATTCCCATCTTATGTCTTGGACAGCTTTATCACCGAAATCTGTAATAATTTTACATGTCACTTAAATGTAGTCTTTGCTCTTCATGTGGTTTATGACCATGATAATAACAGAAAAATTGCACCAGAGATAATGAATAGCCAATATTATGCATAAGCCTACAAAGAAGCAAGAACATTTTAATGACTAAGTGTTGGCCGGAACGTCTGTTAACTGACAAACTCATTTTTACTACTGCTGATGTTGAGTTCAGACACTACACCCTCATGAGATCCCTATCTGTTCAATAGGCCAAATGCTGACTTGCTCATTTGGAATGCAAGAACTGCAGGATGCAGATTATACAGTCACTGCACAAACGGGGTAGGACCTAATTATTCTGGGTATTGAACACAAAACAGATGAATGAGTAAATCCTTTCGTTTTTCTGATATTTATGGTTTCTAAATAAGGTGTCTTCAGTTACTCAGCAACTGGAGTAATCAAACTATAAACAAGATCTCTCAAAATAGATCCTATAGATATTAATACATATATCTTCCAGTGCTTAAAACTCAGAGTTTAAACTGAGCCCTAAATGCAACTTTAACTTTTGTTTTCTTAGACTTGGTGTTAAAGATAAATTTAGGAGGGATTTATAATAAAGACCACAGCTATCTTAATCCTTACATGGCAATGTAGTTACCTGCTTAGAAGAGCCTGACAGCAATTAAAATTACACAATTTAAAAAAAACAAACAGAATTCAAAAAGCTGTCAGTGCCAGCAAGGCATGTGAGGTCTCACATCTGCTCTTATCTGAAGCACCAGCTGTGTTACTGTGTAGCTGGATTTTGCTTCCTGTGATAACTGGGTCATAACTGACCCTGACACTGGAAGACCACAAGAGACCTCTCAACTCCTTCCTTGGAGTAACTAAGGATATTTCATAATAACAAAATAGAACTTACACTTAAAAGCAATGCAAAGAATATCATTAAAGCTCAAGTATGCTTCACTAAGCAAGCTGGGACCAGGACTATCTCATCTCAAACCAGCGCTCCCAGCATTTTCCCTCAGCAAACAGGGAGCTGGCTTCCTTTTGGCAAGCACCTCTGAAGTTAATCTGTACGGTGTGAGCTGCTCAAAGCTTTCATGTCTCAAACTGCTTTTTATTAGGGAAGTGCTGACTGATCCCTCAAGATATAAATGGTCTCACTATGCTCCAAGAAGTCTGTCTTCACGCAATTTTAAGGATTATTTCATAACAATATGGAATATAGTTATGAAGAATATCAAGTAAACTGGATTATTATTGGCTTATTTATCTTACTATTTGTCCTTAAAAGTCAGCCACCAAGGTGATAAGAGCTCCATTCAAACTAACTTAAAATTGTCTGCTTATTGCTGTACATCCTGTCATTCTTAAATTACGTTCTATGTCACAAAAGAGAGAGAACGTCATCAATAATAACACTTCTGATTTCATGGTAATGATAGTATTACTACAGAAATGTAATTACTGAATTGATTTCAACATAAGAGTTAATATGTTCCTATGTATGTTTCAACACTTCAAAAGCACAGTATATAAGAATGTAACAATGTGAAAAAGAATATTTAATATTGTAGTTAGTATCTCTATAGAGTATCTCCAAAGGAAGAAAAGGATTTCTTCCTAGGAATTACCAGCAATTAAAAGGTAGATGGAGCAAGAGTTCTTGTTTAAGAGAAACTCACATCACACTATCTTGCTTGCAAATGGGAAGGCATTAAGTGAAAAGGAAAACCAAGACATCTTTTAAATGCATGAAATGTAACTATGAAGCCATTATACTCAATATTGTAAATTATCCCAGCAGAAATAAACTCAAGAGCTGCACTAAACTACAAATAGAAGTTGAACTTACAGTGGAATGTTTCCAATATCGAATTATTTCCTCAATGTCCGTAGCAGGGTTAAACATAAAATGATCTCTCCACTCATTCCAGTCTACTGACATTGTCCCATCAGCATCAATACTGAAAGAAATGGAAAAAAGCCAGATAAAGATACAAACTGTTGGTTTGTTTCAAATATTGGCCATCATAATGATACTGTCTGTAGATACACAGTCTTCAAGGGTAAATCTGCCATGCTTTTTCAGCAACATACATTTCTTATCCAAGTGTATCTAATGTTCTCCATTTAAACAAAACTTAGCACTTGATTCTATCAAGATTTATACAGAAACAAGGTATCACTGCTAAAACAGAGGCTAGACTACCTATAACCCAAGAATAGACAGAATGGGAGAATTCCTGTAAAAATGTCACTGAAGGTACCAACACCATTTCTAAGTTACAATCCCATTCCATTATTGTGTTCTCTAAATTATAAAAAAATACTAATAAAGAATGCAAAGAAGCTTGAAATATTTCAAGAACTCTTAATTCCTGACCTTTGCAGGATCTTTTCTGCCTGTTTTTCTGAAATGTTTATACCCAGTATCTTGAGGGACTGGACAACTTCTGATGGTTCAATTTTCCCTTGAAACATAAAAAGAAAGATGCATACTCAGAATATGGAGCCCATGGAGCTTAATACAATCAATTCAATCATAACATCTACACAACAGCAAAACATAACTTAAAATTGATTTTAAACAGAGATGATGCATTTTTCTTATCTACTGTAAGGACAGAGCAAAGATTCTGTCCTTTTATATTCACATATTTAAATCCTACAATCAAATCAAATGCAAACATCCAGTGAGTTAATAGTTATTTTATCTGCAATAGATATATAGGAACTTCCTTATAGTTTCTCCATCTAGGAAGCAAAGATCCCTAGATAAGCAAACCTGGAAGGTAATATAAAGGATAAAAAGAGTACAATTATTATTTACATCTGTAGTAAACAATAGCTATGTTCCTGTTAAGGGAAAGAGGTAGAGTTTCCCACACACAATTCTTGGTCTCCAGTTTAAACAAAGAATATAAATGAAGATAATTTTGAATACATAGTTTCTTCAAACAATGTTTGAACACAAAACAAAGGCATACCATCATTGTTTTTGTCAAGGCTCTTAAATGCCAGCCTCATTTTCTTCTCATGGTCTTTAAGATACTGCATAAATTCTTCAAAATCTAGCTGTCCATCCTGGTTAGTATCTCCAGCTTTAAAGATTTTCTGTTGAGAGAAAATTTAACATTTGACTTTTCCAAACTACAGCAACTCACAAGGTAACAACAGCATAGCACAGCTCAGGCTTACAAGGTATCATATTGGTCACCTTGATAGTTCAGTCCAAAAAACACACCTGTGCACATCCTTCAGAGCTATGTTTTCATTCCAGAATTTAACAGATTCTTCATAGCTCCATAAAGACATAAAACAATCAGAAGCAAAGATACCTTTAAGGCAGCATTATTTTTTATTCCCATAACTTTCATATTTAAACATTTTAAGGTTTCTTGCCAACGCTGAAAAGTTTTCAGCGTTCCAGGAATCAAACCATTTGTGGAGGACAGCACAGGGGTTATGCCCAAACCATGGCAGAGAACTATTTTAAGCCTGCAACTTTCTAGCTGTACTTAAAGTTAACAACATTCCAGTAAAATTAAATAGTCTTAACTATCCTCTTCAAACTAGTGGTCTATTCTGAATTATAAATAGCAATTAACTGTTCAACTGATGACTCAGAAATCCCTCACCACACACACACAACTTGTAACAAATACAAATACAGTTATCTTCCACTTTTGCATCTACTTCTGCATGCATTTGCTAGTAACAACCCTGCAGATCAGACACACCTGCACATTAAATTAATTACGAGTTGAACACTTTATACAGTTGCCAGCATAGCAGGAAACAACCCTGTAATACAGACATGGGCTGTGGCAGGACTGCCTGGGCTTACACTTTTCATTCAAAGCTCCAGAACAGCGTATCATCTGTGTGTGAAAACATACTTTAGAATAAAAGTGAAATTACAGCAACCCCTCAGGGCATCACTTTGTAACCACTGAGGCATGTCTTCCAAGCTAAAGCCCTGACAGCAGCAGAGCCCAGGCTAGCAAGCTCTGCAGGATGCATTAACTTGGGCTTCAAGCCACAGTGAAGCCACAGCACAAGCTGCTCTGTGAACACAGCGCGACAGGCAGTGGCCAGAGCAGGAGGGAAGGCCCAGCAGCTCCACTCCAGCGAGCACTGCCCATCCTCTCCATGCACCTATGGTGCTGGTGGCTCATTCAGCAGGACACGTGAAACAGGGGCGGGAAGGAAGTCCACCCCACCACCCTTGGCCTAGAACAAAAGATTTAAGGGGAAGTTATGCCTCATCTCTTTATGTGGGCATTAGTTCCTGCGTTTTCCCTCAGAGTGGGATATCCTAAGGGGACAGTGCACTGTACAAGCACTGTACGAGGCAGGAGACCAATCTGAAAGCAGAATTTGATCATTAATCTGCAGCAAGTTTCTGAGCACTTCAGGGTACACTTACAGTACATGCCAAAAATTCTTCCACATACCTTCCATTTTGCAAGACTGCCTTGCACAACTGTAGTTTCTGAATAAAGTAACTCAGTAAGATTTGCTGAGATTGGCTGTTGTAATCCGCAAAGTCTAGCTTTAAGGTTTTATTTTACTCCACTATAATTAGTATAAATCCTCAAAAGAGCAAAGTCCAACAAGATCCAGCCTACAGACACTAAACATGAAGGAAGCTGAGAACTCCAGTGTTTGTTGTACATGTTTTCAAAAATTCTCAGACATCTAAATATACTTATGCCTCCTTTATATTTCCTTCCTATGTACTAAAAAGAGTTTATTTTAACATTTAATCTCAAAAGACACCCAAAATTTAGAACATCACAGATTTCTCAATTAAAAGGATAACCCTTATGTGGTACTGCACAGCGAAATGAGGCAAATTATTTACTTCTCACAATACAGCACATTATGCACAGTAAAATCAATGCAAGATATCACATACTCAGAGATGAAGGCATCTGATCTCAGCCAAAAATCTCTCTCTGTAGTTCTGCCCTTAGCACACTTCTAAGTCCAGCCTGATCGTCATTTCTATCAATAACTTGTCAATGAAAACACACTCATCAATTCAGTTTCATCTAATGCCCATGCCCTACAAAAAAAAAAAACACTTCATGTTTACTCAAGTTTATGGATGCATTCCTAACTACAACCTTCTAATAAGAAATTAAAGAAGGCTAACAGATTAATCAATCAAAAGAAATCCATTAAAAATGGCTCTTGGCAGAAAGAGTCCCTGCATCAAAGACAACCCCAGCCTAGTTTGCCCTGCACACACAGTGACTGTACCACACGGCCTCACACCTTGCAGGACATCCCAGGCACCTGAGAACACACAGCGAACCCTAATCAATGCCAAGTGTTACCACTCCACTACCTGAGTGATACAAACAAGTGAAACAAGGAAAGGATTGTTCTGGCTCACAGACACAACAAAACATAAGCTACATTCCAATCACAAAACCCCCACTGCTGAGGATGTGAGCCAAAGGAAATGGCAATTCCTAGGAGGTGTAGAGGGCTGGGCATCAGTGGTGTGAAGGGGGCACCTTTCACTTCACCCGCCCAACAAGCACGCTTCACACTGCAACAGCCAGAGAGGACGTGCACAGGCCTCCTCTGCTTCTGCTCTTACAGCTCTTCTCCCAGCTTGAAGCTGGTCTCAGCCGCTCTCAGTGTGGCAGAACAGAGCTAACAGGGAACAAAACCACATGCTGCACCTCAGCAGGCACACATGGTTTTCCCCTCATGCTGCAAATCTGAAAGTTCATACAAACAAAAGCTTCTTAGAGTCTATAAAAATGTACTCTTTATGTGAGTGTTAAAGCTTGAGATTAAAACCAGTAATTGGCAAGTCTGTGGAGCAAACAGAGCGCTCTGAGAAGCGCCCTCCCCTCAGAGGGCAGCGATCCCCTCGCAGGAGCTGCGCGTTCCCTGGGCACAGCCAGCAGGAAGGCCCCAGGTTCTGTGGGGAGCCCGGCACCAGCTCCACACACAAACTGCTCACTCACAGCATCGTGCAAAACTCACTCCAGTAGGTGAGGTTATGCAGGGTCATGTCCAAAGGAGTCATGAACATCTCCAAGGATGGAGATTCCACAGCCTGCCTGGGTGACCAGCGCTCAACCACCTCACTGACATTCAGCAAGCAATCAGACTCTGCTGTTCCTCATGTAATACGCTGCCAAATAACACATTTCACACAGCTATAACCACCTGTCACCATGCCACTTCCTGCTTCACCAACTTCTCTGGTGGAGAACCAGATGCATTTTTCACATAGGTGTGTTTACAACACTGGAGCAGGAAGCAGCCTAGATGCCAGACCCTGCGTGGAAGTGCTGGGAAACAATGCTGCGTATGCCCAGCACTAAAACCTGCCATTTATTGTTAGACCTACATGGAATCACTTCACCTTTAGGCAGGTCCAGTCCTGAGAGGAAAAAGTTACTTTCTTCAAGGCCTGCCACTTCTTCTCTCATCTGAAAACTCGCACCTTGAAGCAATAAAGATAATCCACTATATAATGAAACAGTGACCACAAAGAACTGCTAAGTATTCACAAAACTATGAAGACTATTTAGATCACCTTTTCCTTTAATGCCATGGGCCTTCACACACACTGACTAGAACACTCCTGTACTGACCTGCTTGGTCATGATATTCCTAGTTTGTTTGTTTTTTTAAACTAGTTCCTTCTGTTGTTTTCTGCTGTGCAGTTTGTTAATATAGCTGCTTTTCAAGTCCTGCACAGTAAGGCAACAGCAATTTGAAAGCCCAAAACTAGACCAAATCACCGAAGAATTTCATTACATAAAACATTCCTTCCATAGGAGTCCCCTGGCTGTGGAAACCTAGGCCAGCAGGTCTGCTGACAAAAATCAGGAGTTACAGACACCTAAAATTCCTGACATCAAGCATGTGTCCTGAAGAATTATTCGATTACTCTGTGCCCAAGTTCGGAACTTGAATGCGTTCATTGCTACAGGAAAGCAAGAGAATGCAGAACACTAGAAATCTTCATGCTTTAAGTACACTTTTCTTTTAAATTCACAGTTCAGTTTTTATACGTTAGTTAGTATAATTATTTTAGTATTGTGTACAAGCCTTCACATTCTTCTGATTACCAATCGTCTACTCATTAGCCTGTTATTTCAGCTAATTAATACAATTAAAAAAGACTTTACAGGAAGTGATCCATCAAGAAGTTACTGGGCATTTCTGGCTTCCTATCTAGCTATCTGCAAGTGAAAATAAACAGCATTTAAAGACTCATAATTGGTGCGATTAGCAGCTCATTGTTCTCTAATCTATGAATAGAGCTCCAAAGGGCACGGTTACAGATACTGCATGGCAAACAAACCAGCACCAGGGTGAGAACAGCATGTCTTCGGGACATTCAGAAGTTTCGTGTTTTCTTTTAGTATCCTTCAGATGTCTATCTCAAGGGTATTTCTCAATGGCAACCTTGTCATTCCCTTCTCCTCCCCTTTTTCTATCCTTTCCCCCTTCACCTCCAAAATAATTTGGAAGTCACTCATAACTCTGCATTCCACAGTCATAAATGCTTTAGACTGAAATCCTAGTGGAAACCAAATCCAGTCATTGCTCAAGCACATGCAGCCTCTCTTTACCAGACACGTATCCTCCAATACCAAGAACTGATGCTGCTCGTTGCCTCTCTCTCTCTGCCATGATGACAAAATCATAACAAAATAATCCAAAACTCAGTAGTAAGGATTATTTAAAATCACTCATGACACCACATCAGCTAAGGGATAAATTCAGAATGAAGTCAAAAGGCCCCAGGATATGCCAACGTATTACTGCAACCAATGAGTCCAAATAACACACTAACAAATGAGACTGCTGCTTAAGTTCAAAAATACCTACACAATATTGTGCTTCGAGCAAAACAATCATTTACACTACCTCCAAAGGACTCTCAGCACATTTGAATGCTCCATTCTTATATGTTCATTTCCCTCCCAAAGGATACTACCTGCATTCAAAGAGCACCCCGCAGGTGACCTGCCAGATACTGACGTGAACAGAGCCCCCAACCCCACACTGCAGACCTGCACTGTTGGCAGTAACAGACAGATTTCCACCAGCTACAGTTTCCCCTTCCTGTTCTTTGCCCTGAGCACCTCTCTTCTTTTCAATATGGAACGGCTAGCGACAGTCTTCTCGTTGGCTCACTTCAGGTAACAGAACTTCTATGAAGTGAGCCTAAAAAGGAAGAGATGCAAGCCACAACCATCTCCAGTATGCACTTCCCCTCGGGACCTGGAAAAACTCTCTCAACTCATAGCTATCAGCTAGATTCCAGGAATCTGAAACAGCATAAATGAGAGATGCAAAGCATCTCTTGTAACTTCATTCTTCAGAAGTTACACCAGGGTTTTTTTGTGTTTTTTTTTCCCCCCTCCATTTCCAACTTGGTAGGCCAACTTTTCTGTTAAATAAGACTACTATCCCGCAGAGGCACCCCTGCCTTGCGCTCATTTAAGAAGATGTACCAGTTTACCTCACATTTTCACCTGGGACACACTGTTGTCTCAAGCCCCTGACTTAGCAAAGCACTTCAACATGCAGTTAAGAGAAATTCCAGGGGTGGGCACAGGGCTTCCCATATTTGGTGCCTGGCATTCTTTACTTCACAGCAACAAGAACTAACCATTCACTGTACCTTGTTCAGAAATAAAAAAAACTATTAATTTAGTATTAAAAAAAAAAAAAAAAAAAACTTTTCCTTCCTTGGATGCTTAAAGTGTTACAAAAATGAACTTGTTAAATTCCTCTTGCTTTCATACAGAGACTTGGTGAGTACAGTGTGCATCCTGAAGTTGTACTTGTTGAAATGAAGTAACTTAAACATTTGCTTACAACTGGAGCCAAATATATTACTGAAAACATTTGTGGTGTTTCACAATTAAGTGAGACATTTTTAACACATAGTATGACCTGCAAACAAAAGTTTATGTAACTGAGCAGGACCAGTTTTCAAAAAAGATCTCATTCTGGTAAAAGCTGAAGGTACCTCTCCACTCTAAATCCGAAGTACTAGCTCTTGACATACCGTTAAGGTGAGAGAAAGTTTCATTTCACAAAAATGGCACTAAGAGATTTGCAAGCGCAGCAGCTTTCTGCTTCTGCAGATCTGCATGTCAAGCACAGTAATGATTTCTAAGTGCAGAGACTGCATGATCAAAAAAGCCCATGTTTCTTCCAGGGAGTCGACAAAGTAATCGGTGCTTTTTTAATACATTTCTAGCCAAACTGCAACACAGGCTTCATTTAATTTGGTCTGTTAGTCTTCTAATTTTGTCATGTAAGCAAAGTAATCAAAATTTACAAGAGTACAAATAGAGAAGTAAAAAAGTGAAGAAATATTCAAGTATATATTTTGCTTAGTCAGTAATTAAATATCTGCGAAGGTGCCCACTTTCTGGGCTAAAACCAGCTATGATAAGTTTGACAGTCTAAAGCACTACTAAGCTGTAGATCTTAAAGGCCAGAGAAAAGCTCAAAAGGAAACAATATACACCTGGCTGAGTTCTCACCTGTTCTCTTGCACCAAGACAGCACTGTAGTACTGCACTGAGGTCTGCTCTGCTTGACAAAGTTCTATGTTCTTCATTTTAAGAGCAGTAATGCACTTTAAGCATTCTGAGTATTTTTAACATAGCTGGACTCCAGTTTTCATAAACACAGTCGATTACTCCAAGCAGACCATATTCCAATTGCGAAGAATTCATTCTCTTTGGGCCCTGTTTCCATTACGTGGAGGTATCACACTGCTTCTTCAATTCAAGGGGCCTTCACGCAGCCCAGCATACCCAAACTGACATGAAACCTGACAGAGTCAGCCCAAATAAGAGCATCCCATTGATTCCAGAATGCAGTTATTCATTCCAGTAACATCTTTCTACTCCTAGTTCCAGGACTCAATGTATAAATAGCTCTTGAATGTGAATGTTTGGCTGTTTGTACTGCAAACTGAAGCTTAAAATATGGAGTTTGCCTCCTGCAGGTTTACTGTAAGGATTGATTGCAACAGAAGGAAAGGGTGAACAAAAATAGTATAACCGTTCACACCATTTATAGTACTCATATCTAAGAGACTCACTGCATTATGAAGACAGGGGATGAGATCATTTGAGATCTGATCCCAGCATCTATTTTGTATCTGTATCAGACAGCTCCACTAATCAAAATTAACGGCACAATAGCTGCTTAACGTGCTTGTAGAGAGCCACTAAATTCCTTCTTCAAAGGCGTTGACATATGATGTCAGGAATCTTTTGTAAAGCTTTGCTAAGTTACCCATTCCTAGCAAGTAACATACTACAACATAGAACAGGAGTCATGCTGGCAGCCTCTAAGCAGCAGACATTTCCGATTTTTCAGTGGTTTACTTTTCTGTCACACACTGACAGGAGGCAGGTCAAACAGTGCAGAGTCCGAAACTTCTGTCACTTTGTGCTATGATGTCTTTCTATGGAGAAAAAGAATAATTCCTCCTTGAAGAGGGACCTACTTCCAACATTTACCACATTCACCTGGTATCTGTGGTGTCACTTCACCTAAAAGGCCTCATCATACATTAAGCATTAATAAAACTGTCAAGAAAACAGATGGAAGTTGAATCAAAAGGAGCACACTGGTGTCTATTACTGAAACGGATAGCAGCTCTGTACCTTCTGAAGACATGCAAGCTCCTTCCAGGGAGGAACCACACACTGTTTCAAGAGACAAGAGGAAAGCAGTGACAACAGCATGAGCCCTAATTTGTATCAGGAAGGTGATGACCTAGGATGAGCCAATCAACTGTGCAGCAGAACAATTAACACCCACCTGGCAGCTTACCACAAGCTAACCAGGAAGGAGCAGTGCTCCCCACAAGTACAACCACCAACACTCCTGGGCACACGCATTTCACTACAAGCAGGAGCATTCCTGGAGATCTAACCCAGACCTGCATCTCAGAACACAAAGAGTGCAAGGCCTGAAACCCTGAGCAGCCACAATGAAGTGAAGTCTGCCCATCTTTAGGATATTCAAAGGTCTGCCCACACCCACAATGCCACTAGATCAGCAGGGCAGAACACTTAGCCATGTTGTACAACATTTCTACATTTCCTTACTCATTACTTATTAGCAATTAGAAGACTACTTCTGCCTCCCCAAACATAAAGGTTACAATAAATATGCAATTTTGTTATTAAAATGTCTTTTTTTTTTTTTTATGAAGTATTAAAAAGATATTTTACTGAATTAAACATCAGTTTAGAGCCTGAAGGGAAGTAAGTGGGAGAAGGCAGCTTCGAGCTCCAAGGAAGAGCACAGGAAGCAGATAAGCGACACAAGGACAGGAAAAAAAGTGGCAGCAAGTCTCACTGAGGTTCTCTTATTAGGAGAAGTCATTTCAAGTAAAAGCGATGCGCACCATTACATTGAAAATGATGAACATATAAATGTTACAGTGCACTCCAGTAATTCTCCCACCCATCTCGAAGGTGTAACATGACTCATGGCTTACTTTGTTTACTCTGTTTCTCAGGCAACTGGAACAGCCCGTTCCTGCTCCCCATTACAACCAGGAGGGTGTAGCTTATCTCAATTGATTTCATGGGTTTCACTTCCAGTTTGTCCTGCATCAATCGAGGCTTTGACAGATGCTTACATCTGTACCTTGAATGGAAAATACAATGCTGAACTTGAGAAAGAGCTATCTGGAACTTCAATTATAAATTGCTCAAAACTTAAATATACCACTTGTGTCTCAGGGCTTTCACCAAGCCATGACGGAAGATCATCCTCCTTAACTGTCAGAAAACTGGACACCTATCCCTCTGTTGTTCAAGTAAAAAGCCCAAATTGTTACAGACAAACTGGTACAACAGGTTTTCAACAGCTTGTACATAATGTGTGACAGGAGTTTGCAACCAGCAACATAATTCCCATGGGTAAGCAGACCCAGCTGTCCCTCCCTGATAGACTAAAGGCTGAGAATTAAGATACTTATTGTAAAGATGATTCTGACCAGAAGCAATACTGAAGTATGGTTACAACTCATTTGTACTCTCACAATAGCATCACTCAGCTCAACAGATCTGCTGGATACTTCTCCCTCAAGTAATGAGAAAGTTACATGTAACAGAAAACTAAACCAGGCCAAATAATGACAAAGGAATAAGCAGCGTGCCAGGGTTATCACAAGGTCTCTGAAATTGAATGGCTTGTCCAACTTACCTCTGAACACTGCTATCAGAATTTAAGCTCACTTTCCTGAGCCTCTTTCAGAAGCTATGCAGTGGCTAACACGGGCACAGCAGTGGAGTGCCCACCACTCTTCATCTCGATATAAAGACCAGTACCATTACAGTAATGGCTCCAGCACAGATCTCTGCTGCACCCGTTCAGCCTAACTGCACCTCTGTCTTTCAGAAGCACAGGTGAAATGCAAATTCCTCCCTATCATCTGGAAGTTACATCTGCTGAAGGATGTATAATGCCAACCAGAAGCCGCTCAAGCATCAGTGCACAGCCCTGTTAGCGTGAGTCCAATCCACATGTCTATCATGCCTGCAGATACAACCTTTATTTCCAAAATAACTTACACCCCCGCGCACCAGCTCTCAACCTACTAATGAAATACAACTGCAAGACAAAGTGTTACAACTTCTAAAATTAACTGAGCCCATTGAGGACAACTCCAGCAGCTTCAGTAAACAATACCTTATAAAGCCTAGAAGCTGCCTTTACAGTGCAGACTCGCCTTAGCACACAACCACATGCACCCATAGAGTTAAATCATTTTATGTTTTGATCCTGAGGCATCTCTGCAAACCACTAGAGAACAGAAGTTTCTCTCCCAGACACAGGTCAGACCCACTGGTATAACAGCACTTAAACACTCAATGACTCACATTTCACTGACTTAGGAGATACCATTGATACAAGAGGATGAAAGAATGCCATAGTCCAGGGGGATCACTGCAGAGCCCACAGCAAGAGCTGTGTCTGTCCTCCCATGTGATGGCTGCTGCTACAACGTGGGGGCTTTTCCGTGCAGCAGTCATGGCACCAGGAGCCATCCAAGCCACTCCATGCCTGCATGCTCATGGAGAGCTGGGTTCCCTCGTGGGTTCTGACACCGCCGGCTGCCACAGCACTGAGGAGCGGGGCTCCCTGCATGCTGCCCAGCACGCACTGCTCACGACACAAGCACTGAAACCGTGTTATGCCCTGCCCCGCGCTGAGGCAGACTCACACCAGGGCACAGAGTGCAACACGAGCCGAGGGGCACAGAGGTAATGGGTGATGACTACACCAGGCCAAGCCCATTTGGCAGCGGGACCGACGGCCGTGCTGCTCGCAATGCTCGTACTGGAGATACTCATTTACATTTATCCCAGCGCACCCGCAGAACGCAGCTCCGGGAGCAGGCCCGAGGCCACCTAACACGAGAGTGCCCCACAACCACTCGCTGCGGGGCGGCCCCGGGGCCCTCGGGGCAGCGGGCGGGGGCCGGGCCGCGCCCTCCGCGCGGGGCAGCGGGAGAGGTCCCGGCTCCGAGGAAAGGCCCGCGCCCGCCCCGCTCCTACCTCCTCCGCCTCCTTGCCCAGAGGGATGCCCATGGCCTGCAGGCCCGCCTGCAGCTCGGCGATGTCCACCCTGCCGTCCTCGTTGAGGTCCAGCTTCTTGAAGAGGTTGGCGTACCGCGAGTCGCCATCCCGGCTCCCGTCGCAGGCGGCGGCGGGCAGCGCGAGGCGGCGCAGCAGCAGCATGGTGGGAGCGGTGCGGAGCACAGGCAAACAGCTGTGCTGCCTTTGTAGCACAGGCAAACAGCCGGCAAACAGCCGCCGCTCGGCTCCCGCGGGCNGGCAGCGGCAGCCTGCGGCCGCTCGTTGGCAGTGGGCGGCAGCCGCTCAGCCCGGATCCCACCGCTGCTCTGTCCTCGTGGGAGACGCGCGATATTTCATACGGCATCACGAAGCGCTCCATCGCCTCGGCAGCGTGAGCCTACAGCAGGCAGGCATCGCCAGCACCGAAGGGAAGCTGACTGCCGTTCACAAAGCACCCGTTTCTCTCAGGGATCTGAAGTGTCTCTTACATAAGGGACTGGCTGTGGCACTGCTGTAGAGCAGCACTTTCCTGGCTGTATAAACAGCTCCCGCATACATGGATAAACAGTAACAATACCACATGAGATACTCTGAGACCTAACAGGATCGTATCAGTCACCAGAGCAGCACCGAAGCCACACACACAGCCACTGGAACAACCTGGAGACGAGAGACCAGTCCCTCAGAGAGCCCAGCCTGTGTAACCCAGCAGAACAGGGGTGAGCAGGGAAACAATTGCTTCATACATAAATCAGCAGTACAAACATCAGAATGCAAAAGCAACTACACAAAGGGTACAGCTGGTATATAAACAAATGGCTGGAAAATGTCTGCAAATAGGAGGTTCACTGCAGAGCCCATTGTCCATTCAGGAGCTGCAGGGAAACTACTGGTAGCTGGAGTGAGGGTGCCTTCCTGGTGGGCACGCAGTCACCACTACATTGTCTGACCCTAGGTTAATTATTGAGTTAGGCACTATTGAAGACATAACCTTGCATTTTAAAGGCTGTATGACTGCATTATAGGTCATGCATCAGAGTGAATCAGATAGGAAGGGACCCTGGGGGCTCTAGCCCGACCTGTCATCCAAAGCCAGCTCAGCTATGAGCTCAGCTCAGGGCCTTACCCAGCCCTGAAAGCCCCTAAGGATGGGACTGCACAGCCTCCCCAGGCAGCCCACCCCCCCCCAACCTCACCAAGAGGGTGTCCCGCTTCAATGCGGCCTAAGCCTTCCTTGTTTCAATTTCTGCTTGGTGTCTCTTATCCTCCCACCACACCCCACTGCAAGGACCCTGGCCTCATTTTCCTCACAACCTCTGTTAACCAGTGGGGGTTAGAGGCCTCCTCCTAGGCCCCAAAAAGGCTCCTCTTAGAGGAGCTCACTTTCCTCAGCCTCTCCCCACAGAGAGAACACTCCAGCCCACCAGCATCTGTCCACCCTCTGCTGCACTTTCCACTTTGTATCTTTCAGGTATCAGGGAGCTCAGAACTGGCCTGGACTCTCTCAGCACAGCCTAACTTGTGCTAAGCAGAGAGGGACACTCACTTTCCTCCTGCTGGCTGTGCTTCCCTTCATACAGCCCAGGGGACAGCAGGCATTGTTCACTGCAGGACACGCTGCTGGCCTCTGCTCAGCTTGCTCTTTGCCAGAACCCCCAGGGCCTTCTCAGCAGAGTTGCTCCCTGGCCAGGGTCTCCAGCCTGCATCACTGCAAGAGGTTATTCCTTCCCACACACAGTACTTCACATTAGTCCTTGTTCAAACTCCTAAGGTCCCTCTCAGCCCATTCCTCCAGCCCCTCTGAATGGCAGTGCCAAGCACACCAGGTAGTCCCTCCCAGTTTGTGGGTCCTCCAAAAGCTTGATATGTACCCTGCTGCCTCCAGGGATAAAAGTTAAACAAGACAGGTCCAAATAAAAATCCATTACTGCAGTAGTACAGCTAACTTCAGCTAACTTATGTATTGCAACAGGCAGAGCCTGAATATATATCACTCCTTTCTGGAATAATGCAAGTGAATGTTGCTGAGGCCACTGCATCCCAGCATCATAATATTCTAGTACAGTCTTCAGCTCCATATTTATTATTTTAACTTATACCGTCATTCTTACGTCTTTAAGAAAGAACAGTGATTGACCCATTCCCCTTTATCACAAATCAGAACATGCAATTAATAACCACCTACACTGGCAACTGAATACAATAAATAGAAATACACCTAAGTGGGAATGAAACAGTGCTGCAAAAGTTGAACTGAGTATCATTATGTTCCTGATATTCAGCATAACAATTATTAGAGGTCTTGAAATGTTTTCTGGTAGATGAGTATCACACTAAATGCTACACTTAGGTATTAACACAACGTATAAATTAGAACCATCCAAAAATTCACACCAAATACCTGAAACGCACACTAAAATGCCTCAGTTTTACTCTATATTGTAAGCTAATGCTATTTCTATGTTCAACATCAGGTAATCATTTCCATAAAGTAATACAACTATACAGAAACACTCACAGGAATTTGCAAGCACTGAGCAGCAGCATTTTCCTAGCAGCATCATAACACACACAACATTTTTAATCCAATACAAATAGATGCATATGTACACATAGATGAATATGCACACACAAAATACTTTTCATCTATTATTTAGAAATATTTCTGTACTAGAAATACATACAAGTTGGTAGATTACCCGTTATAATTTATCTGAAGTGTAGTAATGCCCAATGGGGATGATTGATTTCAGTAAGTAGTGACATTAATAAAACAATAAGCAGAGAATCTCAACAGGACACTGACTTCTTTTTCTAATAACTTCACAGTTGCCATTTGCACTTGTCAATAGTCCAAAATTAAAGGTAAAAGAGAGAAAGGTGCACTTGTTCTTCCTGAAGCAAGAAGGAAGAAAAGCTAGTTTTGGCAGGTTTGACTTTCATAAATGTATCAAGGATAGTTATAATCTCTATTGCACATTATGCAACAGCATAGGAGTTAGGAGTTGTTACAGAAAATCGGTCACAAAACAGAGCTACAACTCTGCTTGGAAAACTCATTTACAGACAGATTCTGCTTTGACTTGAATAGATGGCAGAAGGTCAAAAGAACAGGTATGCTATACATCCAACTGTTTATCTAAGCTGTGAAGAAACAATGAAACATTTTTCATAAAGCAATTCCAGATTTGCATGTTTCTCTGAAAATGAAGTAGTACAGGTCTGTGCAGAACATTTATATGGTTTGACATTAATATGACTAGCTCATAGCAATAAGAAAAGCAGGTCAATGTTTCAGACATTTTGCATTTGTTGTCAGATAAAGTGTTAGCTGTGTGTCTGCGAGGAAGCCATTGCCCTTACTGAAAGATACAGACACTGACCAGGCCTAAGTGCAAGACCTGCTGCAGTGACACCCAAGACTGCAACCATGAATGCTGTTCCAGAACTCTGTTTAATTTTGATCTCTAGTAACCAGAAATTTTTGCTATTACAAAGATAGCACTACCAAAACTATTTCCTCCACAGGTGGCCTTAACTGACAGGTTTGGGGGCTGCATTACTTATAAAATTATTTGTTACAAAGAAGTTAGGACATTCTTACCTCTCTTGAAGGAATCACGTAGCCACAAAGGATATCTGCGAGTCAAGAGACATCTTCACCAAAGATATGCATCTACAATAAGATTTAAATAAAATTCTGTAACATCTGTATTATTTTACTGATACCAACACCGAATAGTATCAGAACATAAAAAATGTATACATTTAACTCAGTAAAGGAGCTTTTAATTAGTATGTATCAATACATACTAATACATCAATGTTTAAATTACATCAATACTTTCCACTTAGAGGAAGTACTATAAATACCATGAAGCCTAAGAGGCTAGAGGCAGACTTAAAAACTAAAAGCTAAAAGATAGCTCAGCTGAACTGCATGGTTCAGTGTCTGCTCTAGATACCGTAGCCCTTTCTATGGAAAAAAAAAAACAAAAACACTTAATACTCCTAAGATTATGAAGATTTTCTACTGCATGAGCCCAAAGTCATTTCTAGCTTAACTCTAGGGACTGCTGTGAAGTTGATTAATTTTTAATGAGACCATATCCAGTTCTGCTACACAATTAAAAATGTCTGTTAAGAATAACGAATAATTTTATGTCACCTGAACATGTAATCTTCAGGACACATGCAGGATAACATTAGAATACATCGAGGCAATAAAAGGCAAATTGAACTTCCAAGGTTTTGTTAGGTTTGAGATAAAATGCTCTTGGGGCAACTTGCTCTGTTATATAAATTAACTCAGCTTGAAACTACCAGCACAAAACAATTTTTCAAAGCCAATACTCTGGAATCTTACTAGCCTCTAAAAACATTCAATGGCAAATTCAGATTCTGTTATTTTTCTTCACCAGCACTGTCTTTTCTAGCACACAGTTTCAGATTGTTCTATCCTGCCAAAAGGTACTCTGTCTTAATTCTTAAAGACTGGGGCTAGAGTACAGAAATAGGCTGACTGAAGAAACTGATTCGTCAGAGGAGTTGGGTTTACTTCAGCTATGTTCTGACTTTAAAGACAGCTTTCCTGTTACACATTGGGATTTCAGAGGACACAGAACACCCTGTAGAACTGGTGCTGTTACCCAAGCTTTAATTACCACGCAGCTTTAAATAGGTATACAACATTAAGGCAGTGATCACCCAGTGGATAAATCAGGGGCTGCCTACGTGGGCTAGTACTGAATATGTCCAAGCATTTTTGGAGACATGAGACTTTAAAAGTGCAGATTTTTTAAGCAGTACAAGTAGCATAAAGACTACTTATCCACATCGCATTTAGCTCCCCATGAGGTCACTTTTTAGTCAAATTTAGTTTCACATACCTAAATTAATCTCTTTGACAACAGAGATACAGTGCTTACAACTGCTTGCTGCTGGAAGCACTGGGCTGGATACAGGTCATAGCTCAGGCATTGTATTAGATCAGGACCAGCAAACCCACTAAAGCCAAAGCATGGAAGTGTTTGAATTTTTTTCTAATGCTGTTATCCTCAGGGAGAAGAACTACAAGACAGGATTAAGAGTGCCCAGCAGGGAATTATTGCTACAGGAAGAAAATAAGTGAATAAACACAGGTTACATTAGTACCCTATCTCCAACAAGGATATACACACTGGTGCTCTGGAGAATTTTAAAAGCCCTGAGACATTGATTACACCTGCCCACAGAATAAATCCCTTCTTTTTCCTGCCATTTTGTGAGACAAGTCTAATACTCCTCAGCAGGAGAGAAGATAGCATTAGAGTTACTCACCCTGACATAACTAGGGTAATTTACAAAGGTTGATTGTTCTTGACACTTTGTGTTTTGTACCTACTTAAACATTCAGTTTCTTTAAAAATGTATGAACTTCTCCTAAAATAAAATTCTGTGCTTTAAACTTGCAGAAGCTTTACATCAATGACAAAGCAGGATTGTTACATTACTTGGTGTTTATCCTTTTTCTAAAGAACTTCTCTGCTATTTTGAGCAACTTTTGATTAGAGACTCTAAATATATTTAGAAATCCACGCCTCTGACACTGCTGACTTTGATTCTCATCAAAAAGGTTTGA
Organism: Penelope pileata; assembly: GCA_013396635.1. Lineage (NCBI taxonomy): Eukaryota > Metazoa > Chordata > Aves > Galliformes > Cracidae > Penelope > Penelope pileata. The sequence goes on from WBMW01002239.1 coordinate 1,300,966, forward strand.
CTTCCTATACAAGACTTTAAGATACTACTTTCAGAATGTAGCCGTTGAATTGAATCTTGAGGTTGGCTACTAGGAGAGAAGTAGAAGTTGAAGATCACACCCAAATCAAAACTCACTGAGGTAACTAAGCAACTAGCCTTCTATTTTAATAACAAGCATCTCAGGGCAGAAGAACACAAGAAGAGCAAGTTCTCTCCTTGAGAGAAAGGAACTGAGTACTAGAATGTAGCTAATAAGGCTAAGGCCTATACTGTAATACCTGAGCAAGAAAAACCGATACCTACAACACAAAGATAGAGTTGAAACCACATCAAGAACACAATTTACAGCCAGTCTGATAGCAAATAATCATAGCTACGCACAATTACTGAACATGCCTACAAAGAAAAGATAGGACTGAGATCCAGCCATGAAATAAACCCTAACCAGAGTCCACAACAACAGAGAGACTGAGCTACAATACAACTACAGACACAGAAAGCCCCTCTAAGAGCACACAACAAGAGCTACTGCAGGGCTGAGCTTAAATAGGTCCCTGGCTGGGGTGTGGGTGAGGCCCCAGGTGTGGCTGGTCCGGGCCCTCACAGCCCAGTGGCACACCTGGGGCCCTGACCCGCCTATAAACTTGCACAGCTCCAAGAGGTTTTGGTTGGTTGTTCTTGCTGTTTGTTTTGTAGTGTGTATGTGTTGGTCTGTGGGCTTTTAAAGGGCATGTGTAATTTATTAATCTGTTATTGCTTCCTTCTAACTGAACTTAGGTGTCTTCATACTTTCTTTAAGGTATGGTGTAATCATTGCATCAATTACCTATTTCAATTTTCTAGATTATTTGCTTGGTGTTTAGCTTTGTTCTTTGTAGTGCTCCTAGATCTTAGTGTATCTGACTCAATATACCTTTCCTTCGTAACTTTCTAGTTAACTATGAAATTCTTATATGCTTGAAGCCTTTTTTTAAACAAATGTGTTTTTTTCTCCTCAAGTGCTGCTCTAGTACAACTTGATGCTAAGCAGATACACGAAGTGATAGTAACTTACTTCCATTGGATGCTGGAAGTATCCATTTCATTTAGCAGCACTGATGAATGTGGTAGCCAAGGATCTGCGTTGATGTGTTTTGGGCTGTTGTAGTCCATTAAAAATATTTTGAAGTGTTTTACAGCATACTACAGAAGTGTGCTTTGTGTGTGGGGGAAACGCCCATGTTGAGGCCAAATACATAGACATCCTCCAGAAGATGTTTCTGTGGGATTTACTAGGCATGAGGGTGTTCTAGGGAGTCTCTACTAGGAACAGAAACTGCTAATGGAGTCACAATTATTTGTGGCTTTTAACTAGGAGGCTCTGTGTGTATGTCTGCTTCTTAGGCCCTAGGCATTGTAGGACAGAAAAAGAGCATTTTTCTTCCAGTTTGTTTCTTACTCCTTACTTTTCTTTTCCAGGATTATGCCCCAGGTCACTGATAATTCTTGGGTATACTGAGCTCTGCACGTCACTTGTGATGTCTGGTGATGTCTGCATTTATTTGGTGTGTGTTCCATTAGAAATTATTTCTAAGTATTTTTCCTGAATGAGCAGCAGTAGATATTTCCATGAACTTCCTGAAGACTTCAGGTGCTCAGTGTCACACTGCACCCAGCCTTGTGACTTCCTTCATGGTCTGGGAGAACAAATGCGTGGCTGCGGGAAGATGCACATGTTGATGGTGTAATCACAGAATTGTGGGGTTGGAAGGGACCTCTGGATACCATTGAGTACATTCCTGTGCTAAGGCAGATCCCTATGGCAGGCTGCACAGCAAGTGTCCAGGTGGACTTTGAGTTTCTCTAGAGAAGGAGACTCCAGCACCTCTCTAGGCAGCTGGTCCCAGTGCTCAGTCACCCTCACAGTACACAAGTTCTTCCNGGTGCCGCGGTGGCCCCGAGCATGGGCGCGGAGCGGGGCGGCGGAGCGGAGCTGCCGCGTGGCCCCGACCGCGCGTGGGGGCGGCCCGCGGGGGCCCCCCGGTCCGTGGCCTTCATGTTGATGAAGAAGAAGAAGTTCAAGTTCCGCGTGGAGCTGGAGCTGGACGAGCTCTCCTCCGTGCCCTTTGTCAACGGCGTCCTCTTCTGCAAGGTGCGGCTGCTGGACGGCGGCGGCTTCAGCGGGGAGGCCTCCCGGTAGGTGCCGCGGGCGGCCCCCCTCCGGGGGGGGGNTCTGGATACCATTGAGTACATTCCTGTGCTAAGGCAGATCCCTATGGCAGGCTGCACAGCAAGTGTCCAGGTGGACTTTGAGTTTCTCTAGAGAAGGAGACTCCAGCACCTCTCTAGGCAGCTGGTCCCAGTGCTCAGTCACCCTCACAGTACACAAGTTCTTTCTTGTGTTTGTACGGAACTTCCTGTGTTCCAGTTTGTGCCCATTACCCCTTGTCCTTTTGCTGCACACTGCTGGCAAGAGCCCGGCCCCATCCCTTCTCACGCAGCGTGCTGGGGGGGCTGCTCCGGGTTGGGGAGGCTGTAGTGTCCCCAGATGGGTCTTTGAGACGGAGCTGCTCCACGGAGAGAGACCACGTGCGGGTGTGAGCACTCCCCATACACGACGCGCTGCTGTGACCACGCCGCAGCGCTGCTGCCACACGGACACGCAGACGTGTAACGGCCGCGCAGCGTGGGGCGGGGCGGGGCCGGCCGTTGGTGGGGTGGGGCCGGCTCCGTGCAGGCGCTGCGGGGCGGCGCTGGGGGCCGAGCCGGGAGCTGCGCCTTGTCCCGCCGTGTCCNTCGGGCTCTGGGTCCCGCCGCTCTGCGCGCCCTGGCTCTCGTCCGCGCTTGGGGACTCGCGGTCTGCTCAGTGTGTGAAGTCGTAACGCTCCAAAACAAACGCTGATGAAAAGGTGGAATGAATCCGTGAGAAGCTGAGGCCACCTGCGCTTGAGCCGTAACGTCCCGAGCTGGGGCTGGCGGTCACCGACCGGCGGAGATAGAGCTCCTCTGCCGCTGAGGCTGGGGCCGGAGCTGGCTGCTGCCAACGGGCGCTGTGCGGCCCCAGCGCTGCTGCTTGGTACGGGCTCGCTGTGCTTCGTTTTGTGAACGTTTACGTGGAAAAGTAACATAGAGATTCATGGAAAAGTGCTGTCCTGTTCCCTGCTTATTCAGATCACACGCCTTTCCTGACTGCTCTCGCTTCTTGCAGCGCCCAAACTGAAGCAGTAGACAGGCATCCTTTTCTCATCTCAGCTGCGGTGACCCCGGGGGTTCTGCCCTGCTGCCAGCGGCAGGGGGAATGGTTTCTGCAGGTGCTGAGCAGGGGCAGAGCCTGGGCTATAGCAGGGTGTGCTGTGCCTTGCAGGGTGTCCCCCAGGTCCCACTGGGGCAGAGGACGGCCTTCCCACCACTTGTTCGAGTGGCGTGGTTTCTTGTATTACTGCAACGCTATTACAAAAAGGAGTTACTGAAAAATGTCTCATGGAATCCCAGGAGGAGACAGTAATTAGTAACAGATTTAGGACTATTAAGTTATTATTAAAATACATACTGCTATTACAGAGCTGAGGAAAGTATCTGCTTTTGAGTCTGTAAATTAAATTCATCAAAGAGAATAACACCAGAATAGAACTTTGGCCTAAAAACTCCCTATTTTACTGTTCTAACATACCAACATGCACAGTCAAACATTGTTCTCCTCTGTGTGGTTGCAGGGTCTTCAGTGCATCCATGTTCTGTTCTCATTTCAGGTCTCTTTTTTCCTCAATAGTGACAACTGATTATGATGATAATCATGAATTTCGGTGCTGATGTGCTGTTACTGTTCTAATGCAGTCCTTACTGCCTTGAAGTCACTTTCACAGGCTGATGTATTCTCTGGGTAGTTTATCTCAAAGCAGTTGATTTCAGGTGATCTGATGCTAGTAATGTATGATGAGGCAGCGTGTGTCAGTGGAAGCATGATAAAGTCAAGAGCTGTGCTGGACTTCTGTTTCTTTTTCTTGGGGCATGATTTAAAGGTAACATCAGTGACATGTGTCTGGGTACCAAAATTGCAGGGAGTGTAACTGGTCTGTTCCTGCTGGCCTGAAAGGCTTGGAGTGTGCTTGTAGGAAGGTACAGAATTCCTCTGCAGTGATCCTTCAATGCCAATTTAGGGAGTGCCTTTGCTCTTGGCTTAAGAATTAACAGAGATTTTCACAGTGGTGATTCAGCACAGGTCCAAATAAATAAGGAAGAAATTAATTTAACAAGAGTGGCAGTACTTCAAAACTTGTCGGTGAGAAACTTTTTTATTAATGGCTATCGTCTTCTATTCACATGCATTTGCTTTCCTGTGAGCTGGCAGTCATTTTCTGGAAGTAATAATCTTTGAAGTGTGATGAGAAGTTTGAAGAACTTGATTCAAAACATGGTATACAGACTCACCTCAAATGTTGTTTAATACACGGGAAAGCTGACCATGTCTCCTTAATACCATTGTTATTGATTGATGTCTAGTATACTGTGACTTTTCAGGGAGAAGTTATTGAGCATCAAATACTCAAGTTTGTACCAATGGCCCACTGTCCTTCACCTTTGAAAAAAAACAGCCACCACCAAACAAAAACTTGAAGAGCAGTGCTACCAACAAGGCTAACAGTATTAGTATTTTCTCTCCAACAGTTACTCATTGAGAAAGAAATGCCACAAAAAGGCTAGCAGCAATGGAATATAGGCCTATACCTAGTCAGTGGTAATGACAGCAGATCCAGGCAGTCTGACTTTCAGCTCTGATCTTGCTGCATGAATAATTAAAACCATGAGCCTGCAAGCAATATCTTCCCTCTGAATGTTAAAGTGGGGCAAAAAGAAGACAGATGAGTTCAAGCTACTGAAAAATATTTTTTCACTCCTTAGATCTTTACCACTGTGTAAGAAATGCTACAAAGACAGCCCATGTTAATGAGAATTTTTGTTGGTACAAAGGCTGTTGTAGTTGATGCAGATTTGTGCTTGAAGTGCATAAAAATTCTATGACCAGACGAAAACAGCTTGTTATAGCACAGTACACAAAAATCTAATTTGCAAAATAAATAGCAAAACATTTTAATTGGATACACACGATTGTGTATAGATTTTTAGAACACCAGTTTGAAAACTTTCATTTGAAACTATACTATGTGTATTTGTGAAAACTTACTGTAGAAGAAAAACCTGTATTACACTACCAAATGCTTAATTATCAGGTAAAATATTCAATGATTTCAAATAATCCAGTAATTTGAAGTGTTTTGATCAAAGGACATTCAATAGACAAGTAGTAGCAGTGTTTAACTTGGGGGAAATTATGTGCAAGAACAGGATCTCAGAATTCTAAGGAGGATGGATGGGTTATAAGCTTTAATTCTACAACACGGAAAACCTCAAAATATGTTGTAAAGTGGAATTAGGTTTTGTTTAAGTTGCCAATCAGCCACACCGTACAATTTCTTTCCTTCCCCTTTCTGAATTTACTTTCTGATATGACTTCTAGATCTTTGCAGTATTTTTTTGAGATTTACAACAAATAGTCTCAGCAAGTACAGTGTGGTTGTATGCCAAGTTATGCTAACAAACCCCATTTGTATTGAGGAAGCTTTCTTAGACCTAGCTTCATAAGTAGAAGGGTATCTGTCTTAATTTCTATTTTTCCTGTGGCCAGTGATAATAGATACCTATCTCTGAAGGAGGATACATTAATATTGGATACTTGTGCAGATTTCAGGATACGAAATATTTGTATGCTGCTCATAAAATAGTGTGTACCTAGTGTTTATTGTACCATGAAAGGACCGTACATTATTCTGGGGCAGAAATTAAACCTATGAATACTTTGAATGGAAAAGACTAGTATTCTAAGGTATAGACTTGAATGAATACCGTGTGTATATTTTAAGGCTAGTATAATGCAGACAAATACACTGGAAACATAGACTGTCTGCAGCTGACCTCATAAATTGACTGAAGAAATAATTGATAGGCCCCAAGGGTAGATGACTGCAGATAGGCTGAGTTGTTCAACCGACAGCAGAAGAGAAGACTGGGTATGAAGAAATCAAATAAGTTTTCTAAAGTAAAGGATCACATTTCCTAAGAGTGCTTAAATGCCTTCAATATTGTATTGTACTGATTTAGGCTACAGTAGTTGTAAGCCTGGTAGTTACGCTTTTTAGCTCATATTTCCCTGCTACCACTCCTTGATATGTAAAAGGAGTAAAGGATCTGTGTATTCTTATGACTATGGTCTTCCATTTGGTCATATTTCCCTGCCTCTGAGTTCTGATTTCTGTTATTTTAAACTGCTTATGTTTTGCTCTTCATTCTTTTACAATACAACATTGAAAACAATCAAAACTAAGAAGCTGATATATGCATCAGTGTGACAAGAATATTGATAGATGTAGAGGGGATAGATGTAGCTTTCTTTAATCAAAATGTTTTCTTCTCCTGAAGATTCCAGAGAAGTTCATATAGAACAAGCTTCTGAGTTCAGAGGGGCAGTTGCAGAGCTCTTACATTACTTAAATGAATATATTCTTATCTCTAACAGATACTAGGTAGAAGTAATTTTGTTCTGTAGAGTTTGATTTCTTATCTTCCAGATGATAGATATTTCTTGTTTCTAGTCATGCTTGGCTGCCTCCTTCTCTCAGCTGACTAAAACTACATTTGCTTTTTGTGACTGTGGCAAGCACGCTTCCTGCCTCACTGGACTCAAATTGATTTCTAATAATTGTTGCCCTTCTTGCTGCTACTGCTTTTGAAAGGGAGAATTTCTCCTAATAGTAACACAGCTTAAACAGTTTTCAGTTTTTAAACAGAAGTACTTGTTAAAGTGACATACCTGTCGCTTGGAACTGCTGTCCCTTTCATTCTCATCTTCCTGCACAATGTATTAATTCTGTGCACAGAGTTCAGACTTGGTAAATGGGCAGTGCTGTTTCTAATAGTTCTTCAGCTGCAACATGATTTGCTGATGGAGAAACTGGAATGAAGTAAATTTTC